>JYFJ02007892.1:0-14164 GCA_000934665.2 Catajapyx aquilonaris
CAACTTTTACAACCTCCAAAATTTTCTGCGTCATGTGAGCAAGCGAGTGGTTTCAGCATAACATCTTTAGTGATGTAAAAAAACAAACAAAAAAAAACAAAAAAAACAATTATATCAATTTTTGTTAATCTTATACATACTTCCCAAATTATCAAAATGTTAAGATGATTATCCCTTTAGTTGTAAAGATGTAAATTTGCATTATGTTAAAAACCAACCAAGTAACATTGTTAGTAATAATATTTACGAAGCAACCAGTCGTCTCCCCCCAAAGGTTTGTAAAACCCACCGGGGTATAATAAATAAAAAAAATAAAAAAAAATTATTATTATTATTATTATTATTATTATTATTATTATTATTATTATTATTATTATTATTATTATTATAATGCTGGGGTAATGTGCTTTCGCCCCCACCTGGGGCATATCGCACGGACCTTTATTGATGATGATGATACATGGAGCCTATTCATTTGAAATGCCCGGGCCCACGGTCAGGATGACAGGAGGGGATGTGCAAGGTGCAGTGCATTTGACGCTATGGCCATTTTCAGTGAACTCCCCGGGTGGTTTAGTCTGTGGAAATACCACCCGAGACGAAGCCAGAGGTGACCCTGAACTCTGCACGAGATGAAGGGGGTGTCCCCGGGTTGGGATCGAACCCGGGACCTTAACATCCGTGGGCGCATACGTTACAGCAGCACCACTCCGCCTCCCCATAACCGCTATAACTATTTCTATGCGGCTACTCGGGGATCAAAAAAAGGTAGAGTTCAAAGAACGATTCTATGCAAATTATTGCTTAGAAACCAATCTAATTAATTGATAAATTCCCAGAATTGAGCTAAGCTTCATACAATCTCTATCATTGCGCATAGATCATTTTCCAATGTAGCCGCCGGAATATGATGTCATACTTAAAAGTCCGACAAAGCATTTGAGTATGTTATTTTTGTGGGGAATTTTGCTTGTTGTCCTTGTGAATATGGCGAAAAACCGCATTCGTGTATACGATTTATAGATTATTTGTAAAGAAATTCTCAAAGTGAGTGTCCGTCAATTCCACCCGAGTCGAAGCCAGAGATGGCCCAACTCTGCACGAGATGAAGGGGGGAACCCCGGGCTGGGATCGCACCCGGGACCTTAACATCCGGGCGCATACATTACCGCAGCGCCACTCCGTTTTCCCCAGCACCCTGTATTAACCCATCCGTTACCGCCATAAGAAATTTTTCGTGGGTGGGGTTTAATCAACCCTGACCTTGTCATCCGCCACATGTCGATGAGCCAGCAGTATTTTTTTCCTCAAGGCCAGCTTCACCAAAGCCAACCTTTGACCCACTGCTAGCTGTTGACAAGGGGCCATAGGGCGACATCTATTGCATTTTTCATGACTTCCTCCAATGAATCACGCGAATGTAACGCGCCAAATTCAAAGTCCAGAATTGTTACATCCGTGTTTCATAGCCGTCCACTTTCGGACCAATGAGTGTCAAAAAATTCATGGCCATCCATTACAATTTAGGAAGTAAATAGCGTAATTGAGAAATTACGCCATTAAGTTAATTGCTGTCATCTATATCAAAGATGGCTGCCATATCATTGGGCTTTTGCTAATTACGTACTTTATTTGTAATGGTTTGCTTTTCACCATACTGCAGCTAAATGATGCCAATAATATATTATTAGCTGCAACTCCAAAACGTGTTCATGGGTAATTTTAGCGTATTGGAAGGCAAAATAAGGCAAGCGCTGAATGCTATACAATTTTTATTGCAAGTGCATTTTTGAAGAAGACAAAAAAACTCTCTTGAAGTGAAGACATGATATCAATGTGTCATGTTACAAGAGGGTTCCTGATGTGACATATCACTCATGGTGCCTTCTGTGAGTCCGTCTCCCATGGAATTTTAATAGGGGCTTTGGGAATATTCTCAAGACGAATTTTTGAGGGGGTTGGGATGTAACTGAGCAAATTGATGATAATGTCATCGAGAGAAGTGAGTATGCTCTGGTAACCCTTGAGGAGCTCCTTGGCAGCGCCCACGTGCTTGAGCTTGTACACCTGTGAGTGGCGCTCGATGTAGGACGACACGGGGGAGACGATTCCAGAGCATGCCACCTTCAGTCTGGGCATGTATTCTTCCATGAACATGTAGTTATATAGGGAGTAGGTCACTAGAGAAATGATTACTTTATCTTCCATATAGACCTCCTGAAGGAGCACACGAAGTTGTTCAGCCCTTTTAGCCAAGTCGCGGGAAAGATCCTCTTCAGCTATTATCTTAGCCGCCTGGAAATAGTCATCAAGGATTCATTATCAGCATCATTCGACAAGATTGCCTGCAGTACGTTTTAAGCTGAACTGAAAGAATTACATTGCTTTGAAATATCACTATATCAGTTTACAAAAAGACATAGTGCACATACTCGTAGACTACTGAAAATTATTGTAGTACCACGGTAGTCTATCTTGCAGATGCTGGTACTACAATTATTATACAGTATAAATCCCGTTAGGCTGATTCACATTATATTACCTAACGCAATTGATTTCGATAGCGCTGACTAGCTGAGTGTAAATATACGCAATAAATCTATATTCTCCGTCCAGCAGAGCAACCAGTAGCCGAGCATTACAGGGTGTTCCAAGTATCAGTGTCGTTTTTAGGTATTGCAAATAACCCGAAGTATAGTGATTTTTGTGTAGCCCAATTACTCCCAAGTGGTCGAATGTCAGTTGCTATTTGTTGCGATATAATAGAGCACCTGGATCGGAGCGCGATAAGCTACACAACAATATCAGCATGCTCTGAGCGAAGTTCGTTCCTATAACTCTATTAGTGGCCGCATAATATTATAGACTATACTGTCTTGGAACGTACAGTAGCCTACCTGATATGATTAATTTTTACAGTGCAGGGCAAGGGATGCTGGACTCTGAATAAGCGACCCTCTCCATACATTCCATGGACTCCAAATAAGTTACGTTAGGAACAGCAGTCCAGCTAACCTTCTCTTTTGGGAAAACTGTACCAAACAAAATATATTATTATGCCACGACTTTGTGCATTCCAATTACGAGTGATACGGTCGTGCGATTAAGGTAGCAGTCTTCTATTCGGAAGGAAGTTTTCCTCATATAAAAATAGTTTGTATGAGTTCTCTCAGTGTTCGCGTGGGATTTCTCTGAGTCTTGCCGTTTCCTTCCACAAACAAAATCCGTCAACAACTCAGTCAATTAATTATACATGATTAGAAGCTGGCATTTAAGAGAAGATTAACTATAAGGGCCATAGTAGGCCCATCAAGGGGTAACCGATCATCATCATCATCATCATCATCATCATCATCATCATCATCACCACCACCACCACCACGCACCATCATCATATTCAGCAAGTCCTATAATAATTAATAATAATAATAATTTGATACCCCATTATCAGCCTACCGGGCTTTTCTAGGGGGGGATTTCTCCCAATTTTTTGTCTGGAACTCTTCCATTTTTACTACTTTTTCTCATCGGAATGAAGCAGGGATAGGGAAGGAAGGAACCGTCTGTGGCCTATGATTACGGTAACGACCCCGGAATTATCCTGCAAGGACCATGGGAAACCACAGAAAACCATGGTCAGGGTCGCCGGCCTCCGGGATTCGAACCCAGGACCTCCCGATTAGCAGTCGGACACCCTATCCACTCCACCACTACTGCTTCGGTCAGCAAGTCCTATATACCGGGTGTTTACCGAATTCGTTTGCCAAAAAGATATGGGTGGTAGGAGGTGCATATGGAAGTAGCATGGCATCATTGTAGGCCTACTTATTGTAACATCGGCCGATGTGCTAAAGATGCCGATGAATCTCTATACAATAATTAGGCTACCAGGAGGGACTATAGTGATAATACTGCAGTTACCGAATGAGATCCTTAAAATATTCGATTCAAATGAAGTATTTTTACCGGTACTGTACTAAATATGCGGTGATCAGAAAATACTTTTCCGATTGCTGTTTCATTTTTTCGCATTCACTCGTCAGCTGCTCATTATGAAGCAACTACTTTGGAATGATTTATTGTTAGTTGTTATTAAATACTGGCTGCTAATATTAAGTTGCATGGACCACTCTTTTTGACAGCTGTATCATGGAGGTTTGGTCTGAACGTAGCCTGAACTATTAATAAATGGGTTCTATCAATGACGTTCAAAATTCAACGGCATTTTTTCCAATAATTTATGCCACTCCCAAATCCCAATCATAAATTCATTGCAATTGGGGGATGTGTGGTGGCCGAGATGGTAACGTCTCGACTTGCTGAGTGGAAGGTCCCAGGTTCGATCCCCGCCTGGGAGTTCCCTTTCACCTGCGTCGGGAGGGTCTCTGACCTGAACCAAGGAGGTGTCTGGCAACGTAACCTCCTGGGGAATAGCACATGACCCCTTTTCAGACAATGCACTTGCACCCATGTTCCCTCCCCAAAAATCCATATCCTTACCCAATGTCCTTGTTTCCCTGCACCGGAGTGAAGATAAAATTAGAAAATTGATTGAAAAATGGTGGTGTACCCCCCCCCCCCTATAGAACCCGTAAGGGTCATCACGGGGTACAACAACAAAAAATTCGTTGCAATTAATAGCCTTGGATAGGTGCTTCAATTAGGCTTAAAATTAGCAACTAATCTGCAACTAATATTTTTGAACATCACTAAAAGTAACCATTCCAAAGTAACTTCTAATAAAAAGCAGCTTCGACAAAATATCAACAGAAATAGGACAAGTGTTTCTCATCACCCTGTATAAAGACATCGTCGGCATACATGAGAAATCAACTAACTTGTAAGCCCACAAATAACACCCTGTATTTGTATTTAATCCAAAGCACAGTGATCTAAAGCAAAGATTTAGCTTGTACTTGTACTATCGGGTTCAAATACTTTTGACCACTTTATCCTGGTCTTGAAGGAACCCGTCACACACTCACTTCCTTAACGTGGGGTCTGTGCGAAGGGTTGCTTCGAGACCAGGATAAAGTGGCCAAAAGTATTTGAACCCGATAGTACCTGTTTACATGATAGAGAAGACAGAAAAGACCCTCTGGCTTGTTGGCTCATTATGAATCTTTGGGACTAAATGGACTTCACTAGACGATATAGCAAAGAAAATATGCTATTTAGTGCAGGTGCAAATTACTCGAACCCGCCGAAATTGGCTTTAGCCTACTTGTTAGTGGATTTCTCCTGCATTCCGAAGATATTAGCAACAAGTGAGTGAATCTCCGGGTGTCCAACCCTGCTTCCGTCCCCCCCCCCNCCCCCCCCCCTGAACCGTGACCTAACTCTGCTGAGCACCTACGTGTACTTCCATGACATAATTACGCGTACATCACTCAGAGGAATAGATATAGAGGCGCTCCAACTATGATTCCTGTGACGAAATGATTAAAATAATGTGAGGGTGTAAAAAAGAAGAGAAATAGAACTGCTGCGTAATATGATGTAACGACCTATCTCTTGAACGACCCTTCATTCGGCGCAGTAAGAACGATGCTAGATTAAATAATAATGTTCTCTTACTGGCACAAACATGCGAAGGTTATACACTGTTTCAATACTTTACCTCATTCACTAGGCCAACCACAGCACGTACGCATTTGTTAAGTTCAATCTGGGAAGATATACCCTCAAAGTTGCGCTTCTTCAGACAAAAACTGTTGAGAAGTTCTAGAAAGTTGTCGATTCCCCTCTGGAACTCACCGGCGAACTGGCGCAGGTAGGTGATCTCATCCTCCACTGACTCTTCCACTTTCTGAAAGATACAACCCATAAACTGCAAAATTTCGTGTCTAAAAAAATGAAAGATATATCGTAATGAAAATCGAGCGCCCTCCCACGCAGACAGTTCTTACTCCAGTAAATGCAAATGGGTTATCCTATTAACTCACTTCCATGGGGTTTCACTTAGTAGAAAAGTTGCAAGTGGGAATGTGCATGGAAATATAGGCTACAGTTCACATACTGGGGTTCCCCTACCCCTTGGATTGACGAAGTGGAAAAATAATAATTATTATAAAGTTTGAGGCAAAAAGTGAGCAAAAATTAGAAAATATACAACTGTAAACTATGGAGGATTCAGAGGCCAAAAAAGTGATGCATTCTTGTGTGATTTTCCATCAGTGAAGGTCTATTTTCATATCTGCGAATTGTCAAAAAATCGCGGCGAATTTGGCTTTTCACGCGCGTGCGAATCGCAAGGGGTATTGTTGGCAACAATAAATGAAAACACCCATTGCTATTCGCACGCGCGATTTTTCGACAATTCGCAGATATGAGAATAGGCCTTGAGAGTGTGCGACTGTGCGTGTATGGACGTGATTTAGGACTGATAATGATTAATCCTAAAGCAAAATTGGTCCTCTTGGTTTTGAGTCGAGGAAAGAGATTCCTCACAGTGCTAGATTGACAATGGACCATGGTGCAAATGTTGCAGATGAAACAGGGGCTGGCGGTTAGCCTTCCTCTGCTGGGTTTCATGAGTGACAGGTTGTAAAAAAAAGGAGAGGTTATCATCTTGGAAGCTGAGACAATAATAAATTATTCTGTGGGATCTCGTCCATGCACCAATGTGATTTTGAGGAAGTGTTCCTTCTTCTTTGTACAATACTCGAATTGTTTATTTTTAAGGAAAAGCAAGCTGTTTGCCTTTATTGAGGGTGACCCATCCTGCGCTATACCTTTTTAGGTGAAACCAGAGAGTTTAAATATTTGAAATACAGGATGTTTCACCAGGTAGGACCTCCCAAAGAATCGCCTATATTTTTACCATTCTACTTGAAATGTGATGTTTGGTTTAAAAGTTACCTTAGTTCATGGGAATATAGAACTATTCGCAATAAATGCTGTGCCTGACCCTCAACGATCTCCATACTCACTCGAACGCGACTCAACCCAACTCTCCTTATTATCGAATATCCTCCGCAGCATATCCTCATAAATGGTCCGGATTGCTGCACTCTGCGGGACACTAGTTTTTCATACCCCTGCAGAAAAAAGCGTCAGACTGGGTGGGAAACCAGTGGGGGATGGCCTCTTTCACTTCCTCTATGTCGCTGAAGTTCGGACCTGCTACGTGCTTCTTTTGTGGTCCAAAGAGATAGTTTTACCCATGGTCTAACATATCATTGGGCCAATGAAGAAGGACCTGGCAGGTCACAACTTCAGCGACATCGAGGAAGTGAAAGAGGCCATCTCCCACTGGTTTCCCACCCAGCAGTCTGACGCTTTTTTCTGCAGGGGTATGGAAAAGCTAGTGTCCCGCTGGGACAAATGCACCAAAATGTGTGGTGACTATGTCAAAAATGAGAGAAACACTTGCCCTTTCATATGTATATCTCAGTTTTAGTTTCTCTAGTGAAACGTCTGAATTAAAAAAGTTTTCAATTACTTTCTGATTCGCCCTCGTCCTCGTATATTACCCAAAACCTAGGTTACGTTAGGTTTCCAGTCCTCGGGAAGTAATAACTAATGAAACGTGTTATGCCAATTTAAAAAAGTTATTCAGAAAAACAATGTGATGTGAATTATAATAAAGAGAGTTATTTGTTCTGGCACTCATTCTGGTCACCTTCCCACAATAGAGAAGTATCCCAAAAATCCCCCCAAAACGCTGTGACCAGTAGTCCTGTTCCATGCTAGTGCAGCCATTGAGATCATGAGAAAGGTGCATGTCAGCTTCTTGGTGAAAGTAAACATCCTCCCATTTCAATATTCAGCCATTTCAATATTCAAAAAGCATGGAGCTGGACCAGCCCACGGACACTTATACTACGTTCTGGCGTTATCACCTGCCGAGGCATTTTGCAGCGAGTTCTCACCTGAGACCGCCATGAGACATTTCGGAGCCACGATAAGTGGCGACCCTACCGGACTAAGGCTGAACTTTATAGGTACGAAAGGGGAGGGCTACATGATGACCCAACATGGCCGCCGGCGGCCATGTTGGGCCCCCCAATGTAGCCCCCCCCCCCTTTCGTACCTATAAAGTTCAGCCTTAGTCCGGTAGGGTCGCCACTTATCGTGGCTCCGAAATGTCTCATGGCGGTCTCAGGTGAGAACTCGCTGCAAAATGCCTCGGCAGGTGATAACGCCAGAACGTAGTNGGGGGGTAGTGACCTAACCTGAGTCTTCTATAACCATGAGCTGGACTATACCTGCTATCATATGCATATTATCATATCCACTTTACCTTGAAGTCGAGCTGTTGCCATTTATGGAGTCTAATACACTCACGATGAAGGTCTTCCAACCTAAGGGTTATTGCTTCAATCAAACAGGAGTGGTCCACCAAGTATATGTACGGCTGTGAAATTAAATGGGTAAGAAATTTAGTTGCTAATTCGAATGGTCGACATGTTATTATACAGTATAGTGCACTTATCAAGTAGCCGTCAACAGCTAGGGGTTACGACACTGACGACGACTACAAGTGGTATGTGTTTCCAACATGAGTTAAACAAAAGCTCACATCTTTCGGGGCAAGGGCCCTCACTAAGTCAGACACTTGAGTCAAGTGTTTCAGGTAAGGCCACGAATAGGGAGGCTTGCTTAGCTTCATCATCATGTGGATGGCGTCAAAAGTATGCATGATAGCTGTGACCGGAATCGTGAAGGAAAATCTTATGTCCACTTCGCTCTTCATGAGATCCTCCATGTGGTTTATGCTCTCTCGAATGTAGCGCCTGATCTCATGGAGCTGCTCCTGAGAACGCGCAATGGATCGATTCAAGACCACCCCCTAATAATCACAAAATGGTCCTGATGTAGTAAGTACTTACCAGGAGCAAAAGCTTCAACTCGACGGCTGTAACCTTACTCCCGAAGGGAAGCTTGAGGGGAGTGTTGATGGTCAGTTCCATGGTCTTGCAAGAAAGTTTGATGAACCTCCTGGAGGATTCTTGGACGAAAAGGCGAAGTGTACTGAAAATTTGGAAGGATAATTTGGGACTGAGAATTTAGATCGAACTGTTCGAAAGTGAGGTGGGCCCAACAATGAACCCGAGAAACGACAACAAGTTGTCATGGAGACTGACCCGGTCAATAAACCCGGTCGCTTGCTTGCATTATTACGAATTATTATGCTCATATTATACACAGCATCAGACAGCATTGATGCTGTTGCTGCTCTCCTCACGTGGGCTTTACGTTGCTTGCAAATTCATAAAACGAAATTGGAGATAGGCTCCATTCCATTATGGATGTAATAGCATTCTCGTACAATGGTGTATTTCAGACATGCATTTTTTCGCTATAAACCAGGGGAAAATTTAAAAAAAAAAATTACTGGTAATATTATTGGCTGTGTTACGGATTGGGGTGTGAATAGTGCGTGATATTTATTTCTTTAGGAATTATAACTTCGAAGCTTCGAATCTTTTGAGATGAAGGTTGCCAGATGGCTCCAAGACGCGGGTCAGAGACCCTCCTGATGCAGGCGAAAGGGAACTCCCGGGTGGGGATCGAACCCGGGACCTTCTGTTCAGCAAGCCGAGTCGTTATACCGACTCGGCCACCACGCCTCCCCGGTTTCGTTCATTCGAAATGAGCATAATCACTAGTCGACATTTCCAATGGTTGGTAATTATATTTAAATACATTATTTCACAGTTTAATGTCCTTTATACGAAGCGCTAAAATGGTACATAAATTAACATTTGTTTATTAAAGTGGCATGAGCTACTACCTAATAAATTACGTCATACGTTAGTCATATCAATATGTCAGTATACGTAATTGGCGATTGGCGTAATGTCGATTGGCGAGTTCTTAAAAATAGTGCCAAAACCGCCCGTGTGTATGGACGTAATTATGCAGACCGTGGCCGTATGGTACTGTAAGTACCTAGTTACAAACAACGGGCGAGAGCTTATCCACTGTTTAGCAAAAATGGAATATCATTACACTTTTTGTTTGCTATAAAATATGCCAGATCAAACAGGCCATTGTACATTCCATATTTTCATACGGACATAAGCCTCTGATACATCCCCTCACCCCCCACCCCGCTGCATGATGGTCATTGATGCATATGTCTTCCCAGCATCCTCGTGCCAATCGCATGCCAGTAGCTAATCGGCTTGTTGCATTCTCCAAGCGATATAAAAGCACTTCCCCCAGGGGCGGTGAATTGGTCTATTTTCTGTTCCGGAGCACCATGGCAATGGTATCGTCAACTGGCTCAGTCCAATCTCTCCTGGTGGTTGCTAGTGTGTCGGTCTTCCGCGAATCATCTGACTGCTGCCTGCCCGTCTTGACCTGGGTGAGTTAACACGTTTAATACCCGGTATCTCCTACGCTTTTTGCATTCGCCTTAAGACTTATTGGGATAATTGTTGTTTTTTTTCGCAGGACCATCAGCTGTCTTGGCGCGCAACTTATTGGTCATTCTGATGACCGGAGTATTCAACTGCCCTTGTCCTGGAGCTGAATGCGTCGAGGAAGGTAAACTTAGATGGGGGAAAATCGTGTTAAAGGCCCCATTCGATGTGATGGTCCAACAGATGGGTCACAGCACGCACTTGTCCGTGATGTGTTTGGTTCGATGGACTGCAGGGTGTACTGCATGGACGTTGAGAATGTCTCATTTCACAAAAATAACTACACCTTTTCAGCAGAGTTTATATCGAAAGGTCATGGGGTGTGTGGAAGTGATGTGAGGTCACCATGCCGTCAGGGACTATTTTGGATGGGTTAATTATTGTTAGGCAAGGTAGCTTCAGTCAAGGACCCTGACTGCTGCTCCCGCCACTTTGCTCATGCATGACTTAATCGTATTTAAAAAATTCAATATCTCACCATGGCGACGTCTTAGCCACTGATGACGACAAATGACAGGATTGCCTATAGGAGGCAACTAATAGGCAATTAATAATACTGGAGCTAACAGGAGTCCAGGCAGTAAGCTGCAGTTGCAACCTCATCATGCTTCAGCAAGATATAATTTGATACTCACGCTAACTGGAATAACTTATTGTTGGTTGCATTTTTCCGGCTGGACGTGCACCTGGTCTTCAGATAAACAGGTACAGGTAGACTATCACTTCACTAACAGAGCTTTTCCACTTGCAGAATATTGCTTCAAGATGGTCCCCGTTCAAGACTTAATTGCTGTAGTATCTGATCAAATACGCAGCACTGATATTAAACAAATGTATTGAGAGGTGGGTAAGCTTGCGGACGTATGTGAGCACTCGACATCCGCAGCATACCCATTTCATTAATATTTTGTGGCATCTTCGTTTCTATCGACAGTGACATGGCCTGTAAAGGCACTTTGCTACTGTTTGTTAATGCATCTTCAAAATAAATGTTGAAAATTACCATGCAACTTGTGTTTTTATCCTTTCATCAACAGCATGCATCAGGTTTCCTTTAGATGCCAAGAAACATGCATTCTAGGATAAGTGTCTTAGTGCACGATAATTATAGGGAAAGATTAAATTTTAACGTGAAACTACATATGACGACGACCAATAAGTCATTTTATTCACAGCATTATGTAGAATCTGTCACTCATCTCGTGATATTTTAGTAGCGCAAACTACGTACAAAAATTGGGACTAGTTAGTTGACATGACTTTTGACCCTTCGAGTATGACGAGTGAGAGAAATCAGATACGTAAAATGTCGTCGTGTACGATCCAAGAAAAATAATTTTTAGGGCCGGTTGCACCAAGCCCAGGTTTGATAAAAACTTCTTTTGGAAAATCCCTGCAAATAGAATAGGGATTTTCCAAAAGAACCGTTTAAAAAAAAATCAAAACCGAGCTTGGTGAAACCGGCCCTTAGAGCAAATTTAATAATTCTGAGGTGTAACCCCACCCGGATAGCCCCATCTTCCTTTCCCCCGCTGACGTCTCCTGCAAGGTAGCAAAAATCTTGGCAGGCTACTAACAAGGGAAGTGTCTGTAGGGCCATCGGCCAATCGGCCCGAAAATGACACTAGGGGTAAATCGCAGGCCAGAAATTCATTGGTGAAAGTAAAAAGTTGCATTAGCCAATCGTTTTCGAGATATGGGCGACTATAGGTGCCCGGCAAACCTGCTCGGTGACAATAGGGGTGGCGACTGCTACTTTTGGCCGCTAGAGCGCTAGGGGGCTTGGGGCTGTAAGCCAAGACCATGGCTGCTGGAAGTGTGCTTTGTATATTTACTCGCTCATCGCATTTACACTTTTTAAAACAAAATGCCGACTGCGTGTGTGGCCTACGGTTGCAGTAAGAACGGGGGGCACCAATTCCCCACCCCAGGGATAAAGTGCTCAAAGGAAAGTGGTTGGCAGCTATAAAAAGAGCGAATTTTGTGTGTACATTAGCGTCCCGGGATCACTTTTTGGAAGAGGATTACTGCACGGAAGGATATTATGCAGGTTATAAATTAACATAACCGTGTCAGCCACAATGCTCCGCGAGATTTAGTCGAAATGCTTGTCATTCAGTAAAGAGAAGGTTGCACTAACTTTCATTCACTCCAACCTGTATTTTGGGGCTCATATCTGCTGAGGCCTCAAGCCCAGTGCTGCCACCTACGCTGAGCTTCTCATGTCGCCACCCCCATGGGGCGCATTCGGCAGAAGGAATTATAAACAGTCTTCGTGGCTCAGTTGGTAGCGCGTCCGCGTCATGATCCGAAGTCTCCGCGTTCAAGTCCGCGGGAAGCGACTTTTTTTTTCCCCCTCCCTCTCTCGTCTCGGAGCATCGTTTTCTTTTTCTTTCTTCCCCAACACCGTTTATCACCGCATATCTTCCCTTTTGCAATCAACAGGAATAAATAAACAGCTTGCTGGGAAGTGCATTACTTTTTTTTACTGAGCTGGTGACTATTCATTTTTCCGGGGTCTGGTACGTAATACCGAAAGACATAACACAGACAGAATAAATTTCCGACAGCTTTATTACCGAAAATATACAGAGAACATATACCTTTCCACTTTTTTCCCGTCGGTATTTTATCCCGTTCCTATTTTTCCGTAGGTATTAGACCCGGGACCAATTTTTCCGAATATGAAGCCATGGAGAGAGTAGGTAAGCATCGGCAGAAGAAGAAAAAAAAGTAATGCACTTCCCAGCAAGCTGTTTATTTATTCCTGTTGATTGCAAAAGGGAAGATATGCGGTGATAAACGGTGTTGGGGAAGAAAGAAAAAGAAAACGATGCTCCGAGACGAGAGAGGGAGGGGGGGAAAAAAAGTCGCTTCCCGCGGACTTGAACGCGGAGACTTCGGATCATGACGCGGACGCGCTACCGACTGAGCCACGAAGACTGTTTATAATTTCTTCTGCCGAATGCGCCCCATAAATTGTCACCGAGCAGGTTTGCCGGGCACCTATAGTCGCCCATATCTCGAAAACGATTGGCTAATGCAACTTTTTTACTTTCACCAATGAATTTCTGGCCTGCGATTTACCCCTAGTGTCATTTTCGGGCCGCTTGGCCGATGGCCCTACAGACACTTCCCTTGTAAGTACTAACAAGAGCTCTGATAACATTATTAACATATGAAAAAATACTCTCATACAAGTACCGTACATTCATTCTTGACCTTAGGACAAAAAATTCATAGTGGAAACCTGAATCCTTTTAGTCCGGTCATTAAACAGAAATATCCTATGCAGGTTCAACAAAATTCTTTCAAAAGGTTTCTCAACGGATTTCACCACTTTAATACCTCCACTAAACAAAATAAAAAGTCTACCGAAATCTGACTTGTGGAAGTACCTGAAAATGGAATATGTCAAATCTAAGTAAGGACTGCCAAGAACGCCCTTAGTAAAAAAAATAGTTACAAACCGTACTGCTGAATATAGGGTGTAGTATATCGATTTGTATGTTTATGAGGGAGAGGAAACCAAATATGCAACCTAAAATGCGATTTGACCTCATCTGACGTCACAAAACGGCCGCCAAAAAACCGCTCCATGGAGAAAACACTTATTGATGTTATATTGGTTATTTTATGGCATATGCAACTTAAAATGTTATTTGACCTCATGTGCTTCACCTAAGCTCCTCTGGACCTAGAAACTTGGACAGTACACCAGCCGATGTATTCCAGTTGGCACTTAATGACATAGAGTATGGTCGGTGACTAATCTGTGGAAGAATGATATC
>JYFJ02007893.1:0-14069 GCA_000934665.2 Catajapyx aquilonaris
TATAAATAGGGTACAGGCAAAAATAGGGTCCGCATCTTTGATGGTTTTGGCGGCCATGGCAACTGCACGGCAAGAACATGCGCGAATCAAAGATGGCGGACCCTGTTTTTGCCTGTACCCTATTTATACCTCGTTGGCGTTCCCCACACTTCAAAATGGCCGCCAGCCTTGACAACGCCCCAAACAGAGAGACGCGGAAATCGAATGTTTGCGCCTCTTATGTAGTATATGCTCCCTGCCCTGGTTGTAAACTACTTCAACCTTAAAATACAGGGTGTTTCACTAGGTAGTCCCAGCAAAGAATCCGCTGTATTTTTCTTCCCACTCAACCAAGAAACATAAGGTTTGGTTTAAAATGTAGCTTAGTTCATGGAAATGTATCACCATTCACAATAAATGCTGTAATTGACGTTCAGCGACCTCTATACGCACTCGAACGCGACGCGACGCGAATCTCCTTATTGTCGAAGGTACTCCCTAGCATATCGTCATTAACAGTCCAGATTGCTGCACTGAGTGTTTTTGACCAATACAGTGGCAGGTGACCTCCTTTAGGGGGGGGGAGGGGAAGGAGTGAAGTACAGCCTGCTAGCATCACCAAAAAGGTCACTACGACGTTTGTCACAAGACACTGGGTATTCTGTTTTTACCTGCCAAAAATCCGCAAATGGGGATATTTCAAGAGTTGTGCTTACGACAATAAGCCTTGAAGTTAGACGACTGAGAAAGCAACATCAATGCAGCAATTCAGACTGTTGATGTCGATATGCTGGGGAGGACATTCGCTAATAAGGAGATTCACGTAGAGTCGGTTCGAGTGTGTATGAAGGTCGCTGAAGGTCAATTACAGCATTTATTGTAAATGGTGCGACATTCCAATGAACTAAGGTACTACTGTACATGTTAAAGCAAAAATCATGTTTCTAGGTCAGTTCTAGGTACAGTTGGTAGGAAAATACAGCTAGTTCTTTGGGGAGACTACCTAGTGAAACACCCTGCATTTAGTATGACAGAAAAGTGTGCTGAGTGAAGTGCAAAAAATGTGTCATACCCCCATGCATAAGTTTGTTTATTGCCATGGGGGCATCATACATGTATACGGAGAGGCATTATGGGGTGGGAGGACGATGATAATGGTGCCACCTGCATATTTAACACAAAGGTTACGATCATGCCATATGTCATAAGCACACCGCCAATTCTCTGACGTGGGCCAAGAGGGAACGTGTTGGAGTGCATGTGCGGTGTGCATGTTACTTCTCATAGAAGTAACCTGGATGAGAGTGTATTTATAAGGTCTGCCGAGAATTTAGAAGGGTGTGGTGCCTTCTGAGGTGGAAACAATAGTAACGCCTTCTGAAGTAGCCCTGCTCATCACAATGTGATGTGAGAAAGTTCAAGCCCTATTTCCCAGCACTGCACTGCTCAGAATTTCTAGAGAAAATAACACTTAAAAGGGGGATAAAGAGAATTTAGGAGTAAAATGCTCGCTAACTAATATTAGCAGAGCCGTAGTTTTTCTGTGAAGGTGTGACTGACTTTTCATACACGTGACGTGACTTGGATACTTGTTCCATATTATTAATGAAATATTTTAAATAATAAGTTGATTTAAAATACTCCATTAGTAATATGGAAAAAGTATCCAGGTCACGTGTGAGAGAAGAGTCAGTCACACCTACACAGAAGACACTACACAGCTATTATTAGTTAGCGAGCATTTTACTCTTAAATTCTCTCCCCCCCTCCCTCTTAACATTTCTCCTTTTCACACATTTTTCGAGTTGGAGGCCATTACTGAGTACAGGTCACTGGCAACATGGCAATGTACATTAATATACATTAATAATACTGTAGAATATTTCATTAATCATGATATTACAGTACAGCTGTTGTAAGAACCTGATTACAGCCTGAATAATAATTACACTCGAGGCGTCAGCAAAAAGGATTTTCGAAATTCTGCAGTACATGGTATATGATATTTCAGTACGTAATATAACTTACTGCAGTGTCCCTCGACACATGCTAGCGTCACCACAAGGGAATAGAGAGGAATCAGAGGATGCTAGGGGGAAAGGTAGGAACAGATACAAGGGACTACAGGATAATAAACTCAAGGGCTATATTTGGAACACGTTCGCCTCACAGGACAGCTCAACGACAATTCACCACAACTAGTTTCCAAAACAAGGTCGATAACGGCCGACAACAATCAAGTTTCCGCACTAGTAAACAAACAATCCGTCTATAGCAACCATCCCGGTCTCCAGGTCTCAGTCACTCAGGAAGTGATGATCAACATCAACAGTTGCCTAGCTATACCGTCTCCATTCTATAATCTAGGGTTCTAGGCAACGGTAAACAGCGTCGTTTCCAGGACACAACACTACCAAATATGAAAGGGGTTTCATTTAGCACATCTTATTTGGTCAAGTGCCTATAAATAAATAAATAAATAACTGCAACGTTGCCGCATGGTGTCCATAGTTCCCGCCTCTGAAGCTTTGGGATATCTCACCTTGTGCTTCCCTTCCCCGCCTCCACGTAATATCCACCTAATTATATGATTCTCTCCCCTGAATACATGAGTTTATTCGGCCAAGACCGAGCTCTAATGGGGCCGATTTGTTCGCATGGTAGTAAAGTTGCCATATATCTCCCACCTACCCAGTGGTCTGGGAAAATGCCATGGGTCGCGTATAGGTTACACTAATAGCAGCGATTCAAAAGCACTTTCTCGGAAATTAGAGTGACTCTTCTAGAGTAGTTGGCTGATCTTGCTCACGGGGCCGCCCATCCAAGATCTTTAAACGTGACAAACTGCCCCTCCCCCCTCCCCCTCCAAGGTGCCAAACGAGGCAATCCGTCGTGCAACTAACTGTTTACTAAATAGCTCCGGGAACAACTGGAACTTTTACCCATCCCCAGGCTGTACAGTCACCATTTTAAAATAATCCACTTTGTTTACTGACGAGCTAACAAAGCAAGGTACAAAAACTTCTCTTACAAAGGGCGGTATGTTCATGCGGTGTAACCTGTTACCAAATTTTATTAAAACGTGCGCAGACCTGCTAGTTAGCGATCTAACCACCAAATAAAAACTCTTGACAAGAAAATTAGGCAAAGCAACTTTGGTCAAGACGTGGTTTTCCTATACAAAGCTACGTGCACCCTCCTATTCTGTGTGTGTGCCCACTATTTGATT
The DNA here is from genome assembly GCA_000934665.2 of Catajapyx aquilonaris. Classification (NCBI taxonomy): domain Eukaryota; kingdom Metazoa; phylum Arthropoda; class Diplura; order Dicellurata; family Japygidae; genus Catajapyx; species Catajapyx aquilonaris. Next base: position 3,209 of record JYFJ02007893.1, read on the forward strand.
CTGGTGTCCCAGCAACCATGTACTGTTCTCTGCTCCCAATTAATTGCGGCTAACGACGCTTGTGCTTGGCAGATGCGGCCTTGTCCTGACAAGAACAACTGCTCCCGAGGCACCACTCACGAAGAGGACATAATGCTGCAGAGCGGAGACCGGCTACTGGTGCACGTCCACTACGGATGGGCCAACTGGAGCTCTTGGGACAACGACACTGGAGCGACCGAAGCGGCGGGTACCCCTAAAAATCCCCTCATAGTGTATCGGGTCACCAGAGAAGGCCTTTCCACGTGCCAGGTTCAAGGGGGTGTGCTGCTCGACAGCCTCATTATAGAAGAGGAGGATGACGGCGGAAACCTCATTACTTTCGCTGAAGAGGATCTCCTCGAGGGTGCCAATTACTTCCTGGGTAAGTACTGTCAAATCATACCAGACCTTCGACTCCTTTGCTTGCCCCCTTTGCCACTGCCGTATTAAATATGTAGTTCTAATCACCGGGACGAGTTGCAAGGCCTTGCCGGCATTAAAGACGTTAACAACTAATGAGCACCTGCACTGAACAAGCTGCGTAATTAGGAGTCACGCTAGAACTTACTAATCATCTGATGCAGTAATTGAGATGTTAGCCTGATCTCATGATCAAATAGTGAGATAACTCTATAGTGATGTAAGTTGATTCGACTGGAAAGCTGTGGAGAAATAGATATGACTAGCTAATTCAAGTACTGCTGGTGGCGCAGCTTTGATTTGCTACTAAAATACTGACAAGGGAAGGTCACGGGGTGATAATGACGGATCTTGATGAAATTGATCATGCTAATACAGGACAATATATGATACCCAAAAATGAAATATTTCGTGCGGAACCCCATATTTGCAAAAGTTATGACGTCTTGAAGTTCCAAAAATAATACATTTTCATACTCCATGGGATTACATTAGCGACCACATATAATGACATCGAAGTGTGTAATCAGTTTCTAGACCTTTTCTCATCGGAAAAAAGTCATACAGAACGGCTCTGGTCGTCCGTCCGTCTGTGGACAGGTATCAAGGCCTAAACCGTAAGAGATAGCGACAAACGGTTTTCATATTCGGATTGAGCGTGACCAAAATAGGTTTCATGGTCAACTTCTGGTGACCCGCCACTTCCGGTCTTCCGGGTTCACTCTATCCGCACAAGTCTACTTTACGGGCGGGTTATTATCGTTTGATTTCGAAGTTAGTTTCCGTGTATACCTGACCGTGTTTTTCGGGGATTTACTCCGGGTTTTACCTGACTCTCTGGCACAGGGGCTGTGGAATTTATTCCTGAAGTTGAACATGTTTGCAATGAGCGTCATCGGCCGCCATGATGTTATCGCCCAAGCCGATACTGGAATCGATATGTTGCCTAGGTTACTATATATCGATTCACATGCTCCCTGAAAGAATGAGAAAAAGTCTAGAAACTGATTACACACTTCAATGTCATTATATGTGGTCGCTAATGTAATCCCATTATGAATGAAAATGTATTGTTTTTGAAACTTTAAGACGTCATAACTTTTGCAAATATGGGCCTCCGCACGAAATATTTCATTTTTGGGTATCATATATTGTCCTGTATTAACATTTTAAATTTCATCAAGATCCGTCATTATCACCCCGTGACCTTCCCTTGTGAGCTTAAATCTTGGTCAATTTTTGCGAACATATTAAAAACAGGAAGACAAAAAACAAAAAACTGCGTTCGAATGCGGATTGTTCTAGTTAGTTTTTGTAAAGTGCTTTTTTCACTAGTGGGACATCCAGCCGCCAAGGTAATCGTTGGCCAAAAAAGTCAAAAGTGTCGAGGGAACAACCGGAAACGAGGGAGACGACCAGACACATTGGCCTTCCCCTAGACACACACGGCAACCCACGTTTTGTAGGGAAATGTCCCACTATAAAAACACACTATGTTTTTTAACTCTATGATAGTCTATCGATCACCCTAGTTCAGTGGAAGTTACCCCAAAAAAATGCTCACCGATAAACTGGAGGCACTAGTTCCTCTAGCTGGTCTAGCAGAAACATGTTCGTGCTGCCACTTAATGGACCTGAGGGGCGGTTTCATCATGGCTTCTCCGGAGTTGCCCCTACTACAGTATATCAAATTCGACTGATTTGGGAGCGGTCCTCGCGGTTTGGGGGTGACTTTTCGGCGGTAATACGTCTTCCTGGACCTCAGAAACATTAGAGCTGTCGGAAGTGTTCAATTACCCTAATATGTCTTGCGTAACGAGAAGCGAGCAGTAGTTTGCATGTTTCCCTTCGAAATGATCAAGTGCAACAATGCAATTTAGTATGCATACTCTGTATACAGGTGCGTTTACGTGTGAACGATTTGTTCGCGGCGATGCATCGCCGAGGGATGTATCCAATTGTTTGGGGCGAAAGTAACAATCGCTTTTCGCCTCAAACAATACTGGTCACTTTGGTTACGCAGAGATGTTACCGCTGGCGATGCATCGCTGTGAACAAATCGCTCACATGTAAACGCACCTTATAACGTTTCATCTGTAGACTGTAGTTATGAGAAAAATTTTGTATGTTCGTTTCTGCATCTGACAGATTTTCTCAAAAAACGTAAATTTTTAGCATCAGATATACTGTACCTGTAACTAGTAACTGAAACCGAATCAAAATACTGTATACCGTGTACAATGAAAGAATATAAAATTTCCTTTTCCTAGTATATTCAGTGAGATGTTCATAATTCTATGTGAAGGCATAAAACACTTTGAGATCCTTCATGTAGGAGGTAAAATTTTGACTCAAATGCATTTCGTTGTACAAAAAGGGAAGTGAAATTGTGTGGCGGTGAGTTCCTTGAAGCGAGGCCGACCATTAATCGTGGAATGTTGTTTTTGGCCAAAGTTACGTCACCTGCTCTTACGGAAGGCATCGTCAGAAGTAAACAAGAATGTAAATGATCCAACACGAACGTTTTTGTAAGTTTCCTGGCTTCTATATATCACATCTTTTGACAGAAGACGTCATTATTTGAGCGATCCCATGAGATATCATAACAGGCACTAAGCTGTAGTGTAATCCTTAGAAAAGTATTGCTCTTAAAACTGAACATGAAACCGTCATTTTATATAATGATTTAGTGAAAAACATCATCACATTATCTGCTCAAATATACTGTTCCAGGTTTTGAATTCATTTGTCATCATTACCCTAGTGTCAATCAATAAAGCGCCATGTTGATTAGGATAGACCAGCGCAGAGCACTGGAGTAACATGAAAATAATGATGGCTATTTGATTGCAACCTTCTAAAAATGCAGTGATTGATTCAGTGAAGCTATTGTTCACTTTTTTTCCTGCGAAAATTCACGTAATGAGCAGTCTAGGTTTTTCCGCACATTAGAGCCATTCACGTGGCACAAATGTTTTGTGATCGGATTATGTATCGATCGTGTTTTCCATTGTTATTAATTGCTGAGTCAACAATTAATAACAATGAAAAACACGATCGGAACCCTATACTATCACAAAACGTCTCTGCTGTATGCAGACCCTAATAATATTATGTATTAATATATCGAGAAGGCGCAATGAATTTCTTATAATAAACTATCATACTTTTAAAATTTATGTACGGTATGTCCTTCCTTTATGTGTCAAAATGTAACACTTTAAAGATGCGTTTACATGTGAACGATTTGATCGCGCGGTGAATCCTATTCCAATTGTTTAAGGCGAAAGTAACAATAATCATGGTAACAATCGATTTTCGCTCCAAACAATTGGATTCGTAGCTTAGTGATCAAATCGCTCGCATGTAAACGCACCTTAACTGAATTATTGAATTGACCATGTTTTCTTAAAACCACTGACAAAGGACACTTGACAGAAAAATATCTATGCGTTTTGAAATGATGGCTTTTTAGACTGTACCGGTACAGGGAAGTGACATTACTTAGGTCTATACTGCAAAATACACAATTATCGTGGGTTTTTTAAGCCCACAGAACAAAAATCCTGAAGAATATGCCGCATAAAGATAATACAGTATAACACAGTGCATTGTTCGATATCCCACATCTACTTTTATATAAAACTGTTTTAAATTAATTTAACTACTTTTACTGCAAACTATTCTATTCTATGCGCAATTTTGAGATTTTGATATAAATTATCAACATAGCTACAGTAATGTTAAGTCATCATTAAGATAATTATAAGCATAATTTTGAAAGAAATCTACCATATCAATTTTCACTTTTGAAAAGAGCATCTACATTTTTCAACCACAGTACGTAAGGAAGGCCTGCAATTTCGAACGACCGAGTAATATGGCTGGATATTAGAAAAGCGTCATCAGTGAGAAAAAGCGCTAAAAAAAAAAAAAAAACTGACACGCCAGGGTCTTCCAAACGATCAACTTCCCACTAAATCAAGAAGTGGACTGAAAGCAATAGAGTTATCTTCAATCAGGCATTATGACAGGCAGCGCCGCGTCACCGCCGATATCAAAATTAATGGCGAACCAGGAGAAGGCAAGCGAGCCATGATACATTTCTGAGTGGTTGCGGATTCCGTCATTACTTCCTGAAAGCCACCAATCCGTTTCCGGAAAGAGGGTGAGAGTAGGCAGGGGGCATTAATCGGAGAAGGGGAAAATGGTGGTTTCCGTACAGCTCCCGAGAGCAAAACCACAGCATCAAGTCTCCCGGATCAATCCATCTGAATTGGAGGGACATTAAAGAGAGCCCAAAACTAAAGCTTGTGAATGGGGATGAGATGGGAAAGGGGTTTAGTCCCACCTAACTTTCTCCTTTGGCAATCAAGTGCCTTCATCAAACAAATAAACGGGCTCGGCTTCCACCTTGGCCTAACGATTTCGTGTCTAATGAGGCATTTTCTCCGTCATCGGCCAAGGTTTAAGAACCCCACTTTTTGTGGCTTGGCATGCATGCAAACATATATCACGAATTTGACTATCAGAAGGAAGGAGTCACAAACTGTGCTTAATAGTTTACTGTATGACTAACTAGTAGGGGCAGCCTTAAAATAGATCACATTCAAATATTTCTGCGTGGAGGGTATGCATGTTAGAAAAATAGAATGGCTGGCCTTCACGTGCCTACCCCTCTCAATACGGAAATATGTGCACCAGCGCAATTTTGTCAGAGGCCAGTATCACATGCAGGTCGTACCAGGGTCGTACACTACCGGACATAATTGCATACCCTAAATGTAAACAACGGCTTTGGTGCTACCAAGAGCTAGTGCTACCTGTCTACCTGACAACCACGACGTCGAGGGCGTGTTCAGACATCATCATGTGGAGGTCGCTTAGTGTTCTTTCTATTGTTGCCACTGTTTACAGGGAGCGAGTGATGCTGGGCGACCTAGCGACGGGTCTGCATGCTTACTAATGTACGGAAAATGAGAGAACGATCTGACGTCATGAAGGTTTCCATGGAAATACCCTCACACAACAGTATGAGTAAACAATGTCAACAAAAAAGAACAATGTAAGAAACGATGACGTCAGATCGTTCTCGCGTTTTCCGTACATTACAGTGCGGAAAACGAAACGGCGATCTGACGTCATCGTTTCTTACATTGCTCTTTTTTGTTGACATTGTTTACTCATACTGTTGTGTGAGGGTATTTCTATGGAAACCTTGATGACGTCAGATCGCCGTTTCGTTTTCCGCATGTAATGCATGTCATCGGAATAATCGGGCTGATGGGATATTATATTGAGAAAGCGCTTTATTTTTATCACACTATCATCACTTCCCAGCATGAGTCAGGATGGAGTTATTGAATGATCGGGAAGGAGCCCGGTATGCTCATGTCTGCCAGTTAAGTAAGGTCCACATTGAATGTCATCAACTCCCAATCAAGGCCAGTGTAAAGCGCTTTCTCTGCTTTCTTTTATTTTTCTTACGGATCTTATTTTATTCTCTGCTTATTCCGATGCCATGCATTAGTAAACACGCAGACCCGTCGCTAGGTCGCCCACGGTCGCCCAGCATCACTCGGTCCATGTAAATAGTGCCAACAATAGAAGGAACCCTAAGCACTCTCCATAATTATGCTGATGTCTGAACACGCTCTCGACGCGCGACGGCGCGGTTGCAGGTACGCCAACGCCATTGTTTACATTTAATGCAATTATGTCCGGTAGTATACATTGTTACGGTCATTTTTGTGCTATTATAAAGCTTAGAAAGAAGCCAATATATTGCAGTAAATAAAGCCAGTGTTTATTTTCATGTATGTAATATACCCAACCAGGTTATAAAACGAGTCATCAAAAATTCATGCAAAAGCGCTATTATGTAATCATAAAATAAATTAACTACGGCACACAAATAGGCTCAATAAACTGATTTATTATTCCTGCTACTGAATAGGAATTACGCACAAGGTTGCCAACCTCAGGTTTTGTGTATACAAAAGCAGCAAAACCACAAATCGCTTGCATTGAAATGGAAATGCACTGTTGCATTTGGTAATATTCAATTGACACAGATGTGTTAACATTTAAATTGCACGGGAAAATAGTGATTGATATGCGGTACGCTGTGCAACATTATGTCACGCTAGAATTCCTTCCACAAATAAGTACATTTTATGCGCATGAAATTCTAAGGCAATATACAGTGTATAAATCATTCTAATTTTGCAATATCGGTAGCAAAACAGATACAGAAGTTTAGCTGAACCAGAAAAATGAAGCGTCCCCCACCCCCCATCGAAAACGCGCAGAAAGGTCTCCCTTCTGAATTCCGCCAATCTGAAACCGATAGCTAAACCGTAATGACGATCGTTAGCCGCAAACGAGTGCAAGAGCCTAAATCCAGCCTGGATTTAATCCCTTAATTACCAACTGCACTGCGTTACCAAATTGAAATTCCTCCAGAGAGCAGTTAGCAACCGCAAGTGCTCCTTGGAAACGGTTGCACTACGTGTTTTCACACAATTTGAGCGAAACACACTCTTCCAATTAAATTGAGCCATCTTTTTGTTCACCCCTTATCAGATAGGCTAGCATCAGCCTTGGTTTCCCCTTCCATCCGCATTTGGATAGTCCAATTGTTACTTCTTGTAAATCCGAGACATAAATCTTCTCGGAGGAACTGCAACCGCGACCCTGCTGCTTCGCTATTGGCCTGGGTCGCCGCTTCTACGGTTAGAAGCCCTCCGAGAGGCTTATTCCTGTCGTCAATTACTGGAGAAGAATTAGAGCCAGAGGCTTATCCTGGAATGGCGACCCGCTTCCTCTTTTTCTGGACATCTCTCCGACGGCACGACCAGAGGGCTTTTGGCGGTCTGTGGATCTCAACCACAACGCTTCACCTGGGTCCTCCTGAATACCTGGGATTTATCCTTTGCACCGCGCTGTGGTACTTACACGCCTTGGCTCGCATACAATATTCAGGGCAAATAACGGCGGGAGCCATTTTCACCACTCGATCAAGTGTTTGCATGTCTGTTCCTATCCGCGCGGAATCGTGCGGAACAACCGCAGAGAAAACGGCGCGTAATCCTGGCTTTTCTGCCACCGGCTATCTTATTTTACTTTCACCTTTCCACTTTGCTGTTCCGTGCGACCTTCAAACAGTTTTACCACCCGCTATTGATACCGTTCATGGGCCCAACTGAACAGTCCAAATTGGTCACGCGAATTCGTGGGCCAAAAATCGACGCGGGTTATGCTCTACCGTTGACCGCAATATTGTGTTATTTTCAGGGCGGGCAAAGGGTTTATTTTGGATAATCTGGTGCAACGGGCTCAAATTTACGAATATTAGGGCTTGAAGCGACATTTTTTTGTGGATATTATCTAAAATGCGTCTAGGCTTGCTAAATTTGAAGTACTGCTTCATTCCATCAAATATTTTTTTCAATTTGGCATGAATCCGTATGAAACGAAATTTCCATTACTTTCTACCCGGTCTAGTGAGCCCTGCCTCCTGTGGCCCCTCGATCTCCAATAAGCAATTCTTGAGCCAAGGCGACGGTAATTTCAGCCTAGTGAGACTCATAGTAGAGAGTTTCAGCGGGAAAACACACCAAAGCGGAGGAACTCCATTTATTTTTTCCGCGTGTTTGGATCCTCAGTGGAACTGCTCAACAAACCTTTTAAGTAGTTCGGGAGTAGGGGTTAGGTTGCATCAAGAGTTTCGCGAAAGGCAAATACTGGGGGTGTTTGTCACTTGCAGTCTCCAAAGGAGAAGTTTTGTTGCTCTAGAGTACAGCATGGACGCGGTTTCCGGAGAGCAGCACTTCAGTACAAGAGATCCTTCAAGTCTTTAAGGAGATCACGACTAAGACAGGGTGTGACTATCAAGACGAAAGTCTTTTATGACACAATGGAATATTCATATACGTGAAAACAATGTATTGCAATTGAAGCATAGTTTACATACAGTTACTTGCAGAGGTTATAAATATTTTAGCTAATGGTGGGTGGGATAGACGCATACTATATAGCTGCTGAAACAAATGGGTTCAGCGATTAACCTCAGGTCCCCAAGGGTCACACAGAATGCCTCACGCTCGATTACAATTTATGCCCCTTCTCAACTAAATATTGGACTAATATATTTGATAGCCCCTAAAAGTAACTGCCTAAATAACCGCAAAAAAACTGCTAACCAAACTTCAAGTACACTCTTGTTGTACTTTTATATTGACACGTTGCCAAAAACAGCATGTTTCACCTTGTAACCTTTATTCTGCCCGCATCCCTTTCATCAATATAGCCTATAATAGAGCTGTGATTTTACGCACAAATAAGCATATTGACCTATGAACGGGCGGTACTTTTACATGCACGCATGTCGTCGTCATTTTAAGCACCGTACTCATAAAAATATATCCCTTCAAAAATCAGGTGCATTATTCACCCCTGCACTGTACACATAGTTGGTAACATATGATTAACTCCCCTCGTTAAAAAGTTATGGCGCGCTTGATTGAGGATCCAGAGTATTACATAGCAATATACTTTCATGAGTTGGCAAGGATTAATGACATTAAACCTCAACGTACCACAAAAAACTGTCAATAAAAAAATGGTCTAATACCACCATGTTTGCTAGTGATCCCATGAAGCTAATTAGTTTCGGTATACTCAAAAAAGTTTTGAGAAGGCCTTGGGTCCTTTATCTTCTCATTAGGATTACAACAAGCCTTTAATCACACTCTGGACTTAATTCGAACAAAGTTACCACAAGTTATTCTTGCGACTAAAATAAACCTGAAGCGGAATATACAGCACTAGAGCACTAATGGTTCATCTCCGGCTAAAGGCCAAGAGATTAGGCCTTTCCTCCACTGAAAAAGCTCTGGATCAAGCTTGCCGCGAGCAGACCAGAGCTACGACTTCAAATGAGGGGCGGCTTTTTATGAGGAAGAGAAAAATTCGCTCCAGCTACAAAAACTTTTTGAGTCGTTTTCATTATTTACCTGCTGCGGGAATATTTCGTCAACAAAATATAAAAGCTCTTCGACCTACACTGTGCGTGATTACCGCAGTTTCATTTATTCACTTTCTATCGGACTGTAGACTTCAACTCTGGCCTATACACGTTACGAAGTTTGATAGCAACAAGTCACGCTGGCTTTTTTCACAATATTAAATCCGCAGGGTTTGTAGAAGTTTCAAAACTTGCGGCTTATTAAAAGGCTACTGTATACGAGGTTATCAAAAACAGTAACTGTTAATATTAGACGGAATATGACGAATTGCAGCAGCTTAATGCATTCGGAATGACCCATTTTGATATACTAGAACATGACGTCACTGGCACAATTTTCCGCAGCCTCTACTCGCCTGAATTAGATGCATCTGTAAATAAACCTAATATCGAGAAATAATATTTTGATAATCTAACAAAGTAGTTGTTCCGAAGTGCTGCTTAAAAGTACAAGTAGAAGTTTAACGCAAACAAATCGATAACCACTAGGGATATTCCAATTGGAACACACTATATAGGCCTATATGTATTAAAAGGAAACCAGGTGGCGTTGCTTCTATAATTATACTGATTGGCATTACTACAGCACGTGGGTGTCATTAGGCTTATTAAAATCCCCCTGCTTAACAGCTTATGTGTAGTTGTTTACACTACTTTGACCCACTGCCACCAAATTATTCCTGGAAAGGGGCAGTCACTATGGTATGCAGATGTACACAACGAAGGGTGTGCAAAAATATGAAAGGTTTATAAGCTGATTATTTCAAGTTTGAACTAACACCATCATTGTTGTCACTGCTAAACAAACCAAAATAATGCAGCAGAAGTGACGTCAGTTTAGCGTATACATAGGTATGCAGTATGCAATTAGTTTGAGTGTGAGTACCCCCTCCATCCCCCCAAGCAACCTCTGCTATGCAGGGTGTTTCATAATGATTCAGGAATTTCTAGGGCACATTCCTGGAAACTAGAGAATCTGAATCACTATAATACACTCAGTACCCAGTAATTTTGTGGATGCTCTGCCACGTAAACGCACCATATCTATGGCTGACTTTTGAGTTTCTGATGACTTATCTACCTTTCACTGATTGCAATCATGCGTTGACAAGCAGTTCACTTGAGCTTCGATCCTCATTATTAGAGTATGCTTCACAGTTCAGTTCCACTCAGCTCTCCCTCTCTCCCTCTGCGCTTAGCACACTCGAAACTATGCAAACTGGAGGCCGGACTGTTCATCCGGAGATGAGCCTGTGGCACTTGGATACACGTACACGGCAGTATTACGTTGCACATGTATAGCTAACCCACTTGTACAGTACCGGCCTATATATGCCGTCATCCCCAGCCGCTTGTACAGAACTTGACACAACGGGGAGGTTAATGGTCCAG
>JYFJ02007894.1:0-14087 GCA_000934665.2 Catajapyx aquilonaris
CGGGGCAATATATAATAGGCTAATTCCCGTCTTTCTTTCTTTTAAATAAGCAACTCATGAAGCTGCTGTGTGCAATCAATCAGCGCACTTTTTCTTAGAAATGCGAAAATCTCAATTCTTGACAGTCTTTGAAATTTTGTAAAAATAGCAAAAGGACCATTTTTGTAATAAATACAGTACCATGCATTTCCTCTTCAGCACTGTTAGTCATCCCATAAGACAGTGTCTATTTAGATAACACAGTTCATGGATCATTCTGGGACTGAATAGGGCCTATATTTGGCCCCATTGTGTACTTTCAAGGCGCACATGCGTTCCTTCAAATGCAATTATTTTCCTTAAATCAAAAAAGTCCTCCTGAGATTTTTTTCTATGTGAGGGAAAGGGTCTGAGCTACAACATTATTTAAAAATCGGATTTTCAAAATAGGCGGATTTTTTAAAAAAAAAATTTGAAATTTTGAAAATGGGACAAAATTTTCAAAAAAGTCAAAATGCGAATTTTCAATCCTTAGTGAGATTGGGCTCTCGAATCTCTTCAAAGGGAGCGGTCTACGACGTCTGTAGCTCAATTGGTTCACGAGATATGACCGATTTCTGAAACCCTACCTTCCGAAAAGGACGTTTTTTTCGGTGGGCCTATCTCCGGGGAGGGGGGGGTAAATCTCAAAACCGCGCAAATGGTATTTTTGAAAGACGTAATTAAAGCGATTCGCCAATTTTCGTCAAAATCTGACAACCCAAGGGTCAGGGGATTGACATGGAATGACCCATTACTATTAAGGGTTTTGTTAAATTGTTAATCGAGGTAGTTTTACAGGATTAATAAGGAAGTATAGGCCTACAAGATCTGTCAGGCATGCCATGTCAATTGCTTCCCAGTATGATAAGCTGTAATGATTACATGCACATATCGGGTGACAGTGTACTCTTGGGACTAAGGATGTATGATACAAGGTATGCGTGTGATGTCAGGTCATGTCAGGTAGGATGAGCCATAGTACAGTACAAGTACATATTTAGGGATAGGATGGGTGAGTGATAAGATTTTAATTTTTTCGGTTTTGCCAAATTGCTTTTGTATAATATCTGTCATGACATATGTTTATCAATTATGGATTTGTGTCACCTGTATTACTGACTACTTCTTCTAAGTGATGTTGTGAAGGTTTTTAAGTATGATCCTTTGTTGTAGAAGCTCATACATTTGTTGGTTCACATTGGTAAAACTTGTCATAAAACTAAATTTTAAAGTTACACGGCATTTTGTGTTGGTTTTTGCATCTGTCATAATATGTCCACTCATATCAACGAGCATGTTTTCATTGCTTGACACCTGTCACAACTGTGTCATGCAGGTCTTTATGATTCAGGTTCATGCTAGCTATGCTAACTTACTGGGTCACTAGCACAAATAAGGCTACTGTATTACATAACAGGTGAAATATTAAAGGGAAAGAAATTTTGAACACAAAATGTGAAGTCAATCTTGCCGTTGCTGATTGTGTCAAGTATTTTCCAGGAAGCTGCAGTTACCCAGATTATAATTTCTCCTCATTTCATGGTTTGGGTTCTTTCTGGGGGGAATCAGTTTTCTGTAGCATATCTTGGACAATTATTTAGGCTTTGAGAGGAATTATTACAAATTTTTCTAGCAATAATTGACAGCATTCTACTACTGTAGGTGCCATGGAAGAATATGAAGCAGATGTGATTGAATACACTGTAAACCGCAAAACATTAAATGAGCATCACTGGTGAGTCTCTCATGGAACATAAATTTTTAACGCTATTCTAATGCTCTACGAATGCTCTTGTGATGCTCCTGTGATGCTTTTTTGTTGCTAAAAAGCATCACAAGAGCATTGGCAGAGCATTAGAAGAGCATCAAAAAATTGATGATCCATGCGAGACTCACCAGTGATGCTATTTTAATGTTTTGCGGTTTACAGGGTAAGCAAGCATATAAAGGGTTTTTTTCTCCAAATGAATCAAAGTGATGCAGTATGTTTTAGGTCTGCCTGTAGGAATGACTGATGCAGTTAAAACATGACTTACAAGTTGGAAGCACAAGTTGTCATTGTAGCACATTTTTCCATGCAGCATTTTCTGATAAAGCGGCAGTTTAGGTGAATATCAATTTCCAGTTGATATTGCTCAACCTCAGTATAGTTGTTGAAGTAAACATGATACAGAATTAATCCACAAATATTGGTTTCTTTTTACAGTTTAAGAGTATCGACATCACTCTGGATTGATGTACGAATAGAGTACCATTTATTGTGTCCATGGTTATGTTGTGTCCAAGGTTATGATGGCAAAAGTTAGGTTCGCACTGCCACTTTATTGTCACGAGGAAGCAGTTAGACACCATTCTAGAATTCACCATTCAAACGGAAACAAATTCAGGAAGGAATGTAAAATTCATTTTTCAAAAGATAATGATAATTTAGGACTTTTTGTTTCAAAAAATGCACAAAAATTAAATAAAGGCAGAAACTCGTTTGTACTAAACATGTCACATAAATCCTGCCTGAAACCACTCGCTCATTTTGAATAATAAAAAAGCGATGATATCAATAAAAGCTTCTCATGGCTCACCTTAGATATGTATAATTGTGAGTGGAAGTGTATGAAAATATGTGGGGACTAATAAACTCTCCGTTAACTTCAGTATGTTCGAGATAGCCAACCCCATCTTCATGCAGGGGAGTTAGAGGTCTAACCTGCTGACAGAATTTTTTTGCCTCCAAGAAAAATTTCGTAAGTGCTGACTAATATCAAGACCTTTACAATTTGTGACAGTGGTACTGCAATCTGGAAAGCCCTAAATTAAAAAGCTGGGTGTAAAAAGAGCTTCTCCAACATTTTTGTAATGAGATTAATGCTAATAAATTCTCATCGTTCAAGAGTATTGTTGGAATATTCATGTCATTTTAAAAATATATTGATTAAATACATTTCAAGAAATAAACATGAGTGTTTGAGCATTTACCTCATCTATGAGAATGATATTATTTCAATTTCTGTCAAGACAACAATTTGTGTTACACCCACTATTTCCTCACCATGATTCTTACAGGTGGTGGACAGGCCACACATTGTTCCATATTAAAATAATTATTAATAGATGAAAAAATTCTACAAAGTGCGCAATAAAGTTAGGAATATGACATTGTAATTAGATGCATTTTCTCTCATGCAAATCTGCAAGTGTATTCTGTGCAAGGGGATTCCTGTGACAAGCCAAAGGCCTATAGTACAGTACAGAGTGAACCTTCCTAAATCTTGGATGCAAGCATGGTTCAGCTGCTGGCAAGGGAAATGGCTGGCACCCACTTAATATTCAGGGTGACCCTAAAGTCTGGACTAATAATAATAATAATAATAATAATAATAATAATAATAATAATAATAATAATAATAATTTTTTTTTACTTACCCCGTGATGACCTGTGTAGGACCTTTATAGGGGGTGGTGGATTACCACCATTGGTATTATTTTGTTTTTTGGAGCGAGTTAAGAATAATCTTATTGGTATACTCCAAGGTAGTTAGGAGGGGATGTGCAAAGTGCATGTGCGCTGTCGTTAATTTGTCATTTTGGGAGCTCCCCCGGGTGGCTTAGTCTATCGGAAATTGCCACCCGAAACGAAGCCAGAGATGGCCCAACTCTGCACGAAAGAAGGTGGGAACCCCGGGTGGGGATTGAACCCGGGACCTTAACTTCCGTGGGCGCACGTGTTACCGCGGCGCCACTCCATCTCCCTCTAATAATAATAATAATAATAATAATAATAATAATAATAATAATAATAATAATAATAATAATAATAATAATAGTTGGTTCCTAGTGATGGTAAATGGCAGGTTGTCAAGTAGCAGTTGCTGACCGCCAGTAAAGGTTGAGTTCTTCGAGGACAAGATATATGTTCTAATTAGTAGTTCTAATTAGTAATATTACTGTATATATCACACTAGAGAGAACACACCTTTATCATTATGTAAATTATTATTAACTTATTACCAATGTCGGTCGTTATAATAAAGCTATCAAGGTAAAGACGGAACAGTTTAGCTACCATACTTATTAGTTTGGAAAGGCTTCTACAAGCGTACAACACGCAAAAGAATAATGACGTATCTTATGACGAAATCTTCGAGTCATAATAGGCTTCAATGCTCTCCGCATAACTACCAAAAATATTGCTAGAAGCCAGAGAATTACTTCATTTTCAACAATACTGCTACGACATCCCAGAAGACTCCGTTTCAAGTCAATGCTACATAATACCGCATTATTCTGAACAATTTTTATTCAACTTTTTGTTCTTTTTAATACGCTTAAAAAATCCGTCGCCTCGGAGAGCTCATCTTTAGAAGCAGCTACAAATAGGAAAAGTGGTATAGCTAATATTATTGATTCTAAAGATCAATTCGAACACTTTTAAGAAAGTCAATAGTCCCATGGAGCCATTTACCATATCGTCAGCTGAAAACATCGGCGTCCCAACTTTTCCTTTTGTAAAGTCGTGGTTTCAGGGCCCTGTCCTACCTGAGCAGTAATAGGAGAAGAAAATTTTGTCAAGAAGACCCCAGTTTTCTATCCTCATATAAAAAGTTAGAAAAACTTCCGGTGTCTCTGGGAAAACTTGGCAACTGAATGTCTTGTTTCCAGACAGTCTTATTAAAACCTCGCGAGTTTCTGAATGAGATACCCAAAGTTGACAAATCGGAGATCAACTCTTACGGAAAAAAATGGCAAGGACCTTGAATACAACATGCGTGATTAATTTCCTTGCTGATATTAAAAGGTTTGTGACATTGTCGATTAAATAATATTATATGTCTAAAAATTATGATGTTGCTTGCTTTATTTAAAAAACAAAAGAAGCTAATTCATATAGCAACAACAGCAATAATAATAATAATAATAATAATAATAATAATAATAATAATAATAATAATAATAATAATAATAATACAGGATTCTTTAAAGGTAGGATTAAGATAATATGACCTCAATAAAATAGGCGGTATCTACCCTACTTAAAAGACCCTGCTGCTTCTGTTTAGATCCATACTAATTTTAACACTCTGCATATTAAAATATCGCTTAGAATAATCATTCCTTTAAATTTCATAAATTGTTGCTATCCAACACTATTGATTTTTACATGTGAGAAGCTGAACACATAGGTATATACTTTTTTTACAAGTTAATTGTCATTTACACTAGATATATTACAGAATTATTCTCCGGGCGACCCAAAATAGTGGCCTTAACATCTTCCGCTTGGTTGTAATTTGCATCCACATTATGTAAGCCCAACTTAGGGGGTTAATGTGATGTTCAAACATGCGGAATATCGCCCAGCCTCCAGGAGAAACACCTGATCGACCAGTTAATTACAGTGGAATGAACGACTCGGGTATACACACAAAAAAGTCTAGTTCAAAGAGAGTCAGTCCGTCAGAGGAAAAGAACACCCAATTGACATGGTAGTAAAGAGCGATAATAACTTCCCCGTTTGTAATGTGGAGTGTTTGACGCCGCACTTTGTCCCCCTTGCACACCCTGCCGCGTGACTAATAAGGGTAAAAAGCATTTTGCAAACTCCGATTTCTCCACAAGTTGACGCTGCAGTTCACAATCTCTCCCCCCCCCCTCCCCCCCCCCCTTTTTTAGAGATCGATCTCCTGATTGGTTAGACTGCTCTAACGGTTAGAACAACTGACAGAGTTTGCCACATTTTTGTTGTTTTAAATTCAGGGAGTCAGCAAGCAGAAAGAAAATAACATGGTAATCGGCCTGGTTGTGTACAGGGGTTAGGCGTAAGTTGACGTTTGTGAACGAGTCCAATTCGGAAGCGGATTGTGCGGCTGTTGTAACATCCGTCCGTTGGCTGTGAGTGGGAGAAAAAAATCTAGAGAACTGCTGAACTACTGTTGCCGCCTAGCAGCGACTCGCTCCGAATCGCATATCGATTGAAATGAGATTACGCCTTCTTTTTACGCCTACTATGCTCTCCGGACCAAGGGCTTTGAGGCATCTGTTCGCTAAGGTTTCCAATTTTAACACCGGAAGGAAATACTGCGGATCGAACTCGCAAGGATTAAACCCCGGAGTCTAGCCGCAGCTTCCACTCCCTGCCAGCGTATATAATCCGAACTTTGCTTCAGGACAACTTATTTAGTCGGTGGTTTCAGGGCACACGTGTAAGGGAGTCCAACTCGAATAGATTTTGCCTACTTTTGGGGATCCTTTGCTTATATAAATTAGATGTCAAATCGAGACATGGATATGTCAACAGTCGCAGTTTGTCATCCTTGATTTCTTTTGAATGATGGTGCATGAACTGAGAATGTATAATTATTAGGGTTTGTGGGTTGATTTTCCGCCTTGGCGAAGTGGCAAATGCAGACAGTTTGACGTCAGAGACAACCGAAAGCCAGCTCTCTCAGATGACATGAATAAGACTTGCTGAAAGCACCCATTTCCTCTTGAAATCTGCAGCAGTTATTGTGCACACCTTCTTTGTCAGGCCAGCAAACATTGGCTTGAAGACGGACAAGAATAAGCACCAGATTCTGTGACTGCTCGTAGCGAAGTGATTGTGGTGGGGTACTGCAGGCGACATTTTATTGAGGAATACCTGAGAGGCTAGGTGGAAAGCGAGAACAGATAATGCAGTAGTGCAAATACAAGGTACTGTATGAGCAAAAATTGCAGGCGGGATGGGAAATATTCAGAGTGTTGAGTGTGTAAAAAGTAGGTCTGAGGCGTTTTCTAGAATTTACATTCAGAGAAATGTGTATAGTCCAGGTCGGAACTTTGTGTTGATATTTGTAGTATTCCTGATATTTCAACATGACCAAATCTGCTGCTCACTACCTCTGGTACAGTATAACCTGTAACTTTAATGAAATTGTCCTCGTAAAGGGCCATTCAGATGTTAGCATTTCGATGTCTTTGTCTTTGGTTGCTTCGAAACTTATTTGAAATCCAGGAATAATCAAGCCTTCCATCTGACACTGGCCTGTCCCACACACGAAGGCGACAATCCAATCCAGATCTCAAGAGCGACCCACCAATGAGACGTGGGTGTAGAAGTCGAATCCACTCTCCATGAATTCCTTTGGCAGGGCGGCGCGGCGGTCCTACCTTCGCGTCGACTGACGGAAGTCGTGGGTTTCGTGTGAACTAGGAGGAGCGGAATAGGTCGAGGAATATGGAACGATCAACAACGACGACGACGACGACGACGACGACTCAGCAACTTCGAAATTGATATATCGACTATGTCTGATATGTTGAGCAATCTTGAAGAAGGAGCCAAAAGGTCAACCGTGCGCGGATATGTTTACGAATAAGTCTAGGTAAAATTATGGGGAAGAAATATTGTATAATATGTCGCATCTACCAATAGAATAATATAACTTGTGCCATGACATTTATTATAATTATCATGCCTGATATAATAAAATTCTAGGGTGAACTCCTGTAGGCACTGAGGGCCGGTTGTATGAGTACAAATTAAAGAAGAAATATCCGATTTGTCAGACAATGCATTGCAAACACTTGTAGAGTACACCTAGATGCATAATCTGAGATTTTCTCTAAAATATACGCATGCAACCGGTCGTAAAGTTTAAGGGGTCATTTGGTCCCCGCTGTCTCGTTAATGACATAATTATCATTAAACAAAGACTGCACTATATGCCATCTCTACATCACGGTTACAGTCTGCGAAACTTCCATTGCCTCGAAATGGCTGCCAAAACTGATGAGACCCCAGTTATATTAAAATTTCACGGAAACTCCTAGATTTTGTAATAAGCCCTGCCGTAGGCATAGTGGCACCTTTTACGGAAGAGTCAGTAACGAGGCAGCTCAATCCTAGTGATATAGATATACATTTTCCTCTGATATACTGTATAGTAATGCAAAATTATAGGTCTCTCTCTCATCCCCTGCTCATCCCCCCTCCCTCTCTCCCATTCCGCCCTTTCCCGGAATCATTACGCACTGTGATGTAAAAAAAAACCCTTTGAGATAAGCTATCTTCCCTCTTAGCCGAAAATATGCTCTTTTCTGTTTAATTGTTTACACTCCCATCCAGGAAAGGTCACCGCAGGGGGTCAGGCAGGAAAATGTAGTATTTTCCTTTAGAACTCCAGTTGTGCTCCATAGCTTCAGCTACCTATACGCCCCTATTTTCCCATCATTTCTCTCCTGCTGTTCTCTGATGCCAACTGTACAGTACAGCTGTTCCCTCCTCAAGTCTCTGTCAGAAGGACTGAAAGTGGATAATGGTATGCCTCCCTGTGTCGACACTACATGCTCACTAAGATACAAAGAGCATCAAGCTATAGTACTGACCGATGCTGATTGTAGTCTACTCTGTGCACACATAACATCGTCAACATGGGCCATAAATTTCTACACATCTTTCTCTGAAATTCTGGAAATGTCTATACTCATATGTACCTGTTCTCAATACAAAGTCAGGAAAAAGCTCACCACATTTAGTGAAGACCAATTGTACAGTTTTGGCATAATGTTGCTACTCTCAATTTCGACTAGTACCATTTTGTGCAATCTCTGACCTCATAATTTCTTGACTTTGACAACACTGCGCTACATTAGGCCTACATGACGCAAGTTGGTCTCTATGACTACAGTTAAGATTAGCCCACCCAAAGTTTGTGCGATCAAAAACAAGATCCGAGTTCGGGGAGGAATTTCCAGAAAGGATTCGGATTGCAGATGGTAATACTGTAATCCCCCGCCCTAAATACTGTCTACTTTATGATCAAGAGCCAGTTCCAGCGATCTCTACGACTGAGACGGTCTGCTTTTCCCGGTCTAACGCAATAAGAACCGAAAAGGATCTGGTCTTATTCTGAAAGCAGTCCTATCCTCCCCTTACCCTACTCCATCCCACTCCACCACTATACCCCCCACCCCACCCCAACTTGATCTCAAGCACGCCGGATGTCCGCTTGTTTTACTTTAGGAAGGCACGTTAAGTCTGAGGAAATTGAAAGAGTTCCCTTTAATTCTCTTTCCGTTTACAGTTACGCTGACGTGCAGGATATGGCTGAACTGCCAAGCTATAACGGCGATCTGCAATTTTTATGCACAAATGAATAGTACCCTCCTGATATATTCGGCATTCAATCAACGTGTAAAATTAAAACTCTTCTTCTGCGCTGATTAGCTGGGGCCTTTTACCCGAGAGGCCCAGGCCTTCCTCCTCACAGCTGATGACAAATGAGGTTTTCATCTGAAGATAAAAATTGGATTAGCTAATTTGTTGCCTTCCTGGTGCAGAAAATTCTCTGTAATAGTAGAGAACGGAGGGGGGAAAAAGAACTACTGCCAATCATTCCCCCAATTCTTTAAACGAATCGAAACAATTTTTGATGATGCTTGACGTGAGACAAAGAGGAATGATTAACATTGCCGCTCGTTATACTTTTCCAGCACTGTTCGTTTCTGCTTGTTGTGACAAGCCTAGCAAGAATTTCGTAAATCAACCATCGGAATTTGAATTTAGCATGTAACTAAAATGATGTTAATATGCAGGAAGTTAACCCTGGAACAGTGCCATGGGGTCTTTTCGGACCCCAAAGGAATTAAAATGATTTAAAATTACAATTACAATGAACTATTTGCCATTTAAAAAAGTATGTGCATGTCTATTTTGAATTAGCGATCATTTTAGGCATGGTTCAAAGAATGATTGTATATAGTCAATACATTGAAAAGTATTATATAAAAATTAATAAAAATTAAAATGTGGCGTGGGGGGCGTGGGGTCCTAAAAGACCCCACGGCACGGTTCCCGTAACTTTCAGGCACGGCACGGTTTCAGGGTTAAGTATTCAAATACAGCGTTTCTGATATTTCTGTGGTTCAGTGATTCTTGTAGGATTGTCATGTGCATTCCGGTGATGAAGACTGCACCTTTATACAAGTAGCTCTTCTCTTCATTCGCATAAGAATGACTTGTTGGTGTAGGGGAAGTTGAGAGTTGATAATTTTTAACTAAATATACACACTATATTCGCAATTGCTTTAAAAAGCAACTACAGTATTAAGTATAACTATACATTTTGGTAGACGCCAGCCTGGTCGAAAATTCTTGTTACAGGCCTATAGTTACATGCACATGAAATTTCCATAAAATCTTGTGACGCCACTATGACATGACTGTAACACCAATGGAGTATATCAAATTAATAAAACGCTTTAGATAATTTTACAAAAAAGTCACATATAGCGCATGTACCCTGTGAGGCCTAGATACCGTATATTATTTTAACACTATTGAAATATACAGTAAAGTGAAGATTCTTTGAGCTAGGATGCGTCTTTCTTTGAGAGTAGGCTATATGTGATTGTATAGCGCCAGGATGCGGTTTAGTGATTTTTTTCGATGTGGGAGTGTTTTGTAATGATTAATCCGACAACCTTATAGCATTGCACTCCTGTGGATGAGACGCTCATTTAATGTAGAGGTGTTATTTAGTCCGAGAAAATTCGTTAATAACAGGTTTGTAAGTTTAGGATTTCAGTGTTCGTGGGATACCAACATGTGTGGACCGAGCTATCAGCTTCAAAGACATTCTCGGTGCCCCACAACACCCTTCGCCATTAAATTCCACGTTCTTATTTGTAAAAATGTTTATTTTTTCATGTCTAAATGTACAGTAGGTGTCCGTATGCCTGCATTGTTTCAGAAAAATATTTATGTTGCTTCAACAACTAACACCAGTATAACAACCAAGTAGGGACAGATACAGCACATTCTAAGGTAACTACGAAAGTCAAGATCAACTGTCCCAGTTGCAAAACCATGGCCACAGGAGCAAAAAATTCTGTAAGGTGTCTGCGTTTACTTCACACTTCCCTTATTATAGTTCGTAAAAAGTTCACCTCTTTTGCGCAGAGCCAGCTTTCCAAACTTCCATTACCTCGGCAACTTCCAGCTACATCTTATAGGCTCGCTGTGCAATTAAAACTGAATGGTAACTCTTTACTTCGAATTAAAATGATTTTTTCCAAATTAAAAGTACCGGTATTTCGAAAGGACGCATACCTGTGATAATAATTTTTTGGTCTGTTTGCAGACCATTATAACACACGTCAGTATAACCAAGTTGCATAGACCAAAAGACATCTCCACATATGCCGTACTGTAAATGGATCCTCTGGGCCCCGGACGTACTATAAAACCATGTAAATAGATTTGTTGGAATCAGTACAAAATGCTGAAATATGCCGATGTCAACAACTCAGCTAACCCGAACAGTCGGCAAGTATAGACGTTCTTTTTGGGCGTCTGGAGGTTTTGCTGCCCTCTTTCATCCCCTGCACGGTGATGGTGTTGAGGTCTGGAGTAGCCAACAGCTCGTCATTGAGACTGCTATCCTGCCTTACCCTTCCTGTGTTGTAGACGTCTCCAGGGAATATGCCGATGTCAACAACTCAGCTAGCCCGAACAGTCGGCATTCATTTGTATCCCCCCATTTCTGCGAGTCCCTGACCAGTCTCCAGAATTTTTAATAATATATTGGTCATGTATGAGGGTAGCGAGGACCTCCTTGTTATCCGCTGGCACCACAGGTTATTTTTGGGAATAGCCTTGATGAATATGATGATGATGAGTACAAAAGGCTCCAAGTGATATCTACACTTACTATCTTATAGCCTAACCGTTCACTGTACCTCTTACAGTAATAACATTGTTTGAAATAATGCATACATTCAGTCCGTCTATTTAAATTAGAATACTATTTTCATTAGCATGATTAAACAGGTTTTCGTCATTTTGGTTTGATACTTATAATGCAGGAGTGAATATATTGCATATACGTACTACCTGTACAATCCTGAAATCCTGATGCACGTCCTTATCACATAACTAAAAAATGCGCAGCTTTAATTTTGACATACTACCTCAGTAAGGTACTTACTTAATTAAGCCGTTTCGAAATGCCTCGTATTAAAAATAACAGCCCCTGCTCAATAATACTTATAACGTTAAGCTGATTAGTGGCTACGGTAGCGAAGAACGTGCAGGCAGCATCATGGGTCGTATTTGCAGCCTAGCAGTTTCCAATATTTTGTAGCCTACTAGTACAAATCACTTGTAACTTGGTCTAAGGTTCCGCCTCTACTGTACATTCATAAAGAGGAATCAAGCATAGCCAGCTGTCACAATATTAATAGTGTCGAATATCATTTTATGCGTGGGTTAGAACAGACGATTTTATGGAACGTATTTTTGCATTAGAACACCTGAACCTTTATAGTGATGAACAGTAAGTCGTTTTATGTCTCTGCCCGAGTTCCATATGATGTGATAAAAATATAATGCGAACATAGAAAAGAATCCCTGGAAACAAAAGAGGAACGACACCCCCACTCCTCATCGACACATGAGAATACTGACAATAAGGCACTCAATAATATTGATCTTACCTCAAAAGAGGTCCTCAGTGTGGTCGCCAAGGTTGTTCATGACCTAACGCAACGTCACTGATGGGGAAACCGTTGAATGCCACTCGCTTTGTGACTATGGTTGGCATCAACCAGAGATAATGTCGATACCTGGTGCAATTCAAATTCCTTCGTAAAGTTCTCTTCATACATACGCAGCCTAATTTTTAGGAAAATGCCAAAATCACATTGAGGTCAGGGGAGTATAGTAGGTGTTATAGAACCTCTCATGAGTAGGCCCACACTGCCGTCAGATGTAAGAAGACCGTAACTCAAAAACTAGTAAGGGTGAAAGTCGCATGCACGCCCTGCACTAATCCCCTCTGAATCAGGGGGGGATTAGTGCAGGGTTACTAGTTTTTGAGTTACGGTCTTCTTACATCTGACGGCAGCACAGCCTACCCATGTTGGGTGGATGAGAGTGTCGATGTGCCCATCATTATCACCATATTTTTATCACGAGCAGAGCTACCTAATGGCATACTGTTCATCACTCAGGTATTCTATACAGTAAAACTTCTATAAGTCGAACTTCCCTAAGTCGAAGTTCTCTATAAGTCGAAGAAAATGATGAGCTTGGTTGGTCACAATGTAAAATAATAGGAAATAAACTTCCCTCTCGAATTTCTGTAACTCGAAGTGCAGGCAGGGCCTTACGATGGGATATCAATGCATTTTCAGTCTCCCTAAGTCGAAGTTCATGTTGGCGAGTACGGAAAATTTTCTCATTTCCCAGCCGAAGGGTCGAGAGTAGGCCACATGTACAGAAAGGCTGAATTTCCTGACCTCCGTCTACCAGATGTACCGAAAAAAACGTTTGACTCGATTGTGACAATTGAATCCTTGAAACTAAGAGTAGGCAAAAAAACGGAGGTTTTTTTTTTTTTACAACAAAACAACGAGGAACACTGTAAGTGTGAATAGTGACAGCAATTTTTAAGTTTTGAACACCTTTCGTCGCTGGATATAAAGATAGGCTTCTTAATCGCGTTCTGTGCTTAAAAAAAGCCAAACTTCTCTAACTCGAATCTTCTATAACTCGAAGTTTTTCCCCGGTCCCATGGAGATTCGACTTATAGAAGTTTTACTGTAGTTTTAAAAAATACGCACAATGACTTCTGTCCCTACCCAACAGTTTATCCAGCAGGTTCATTGGTCATTTCTCATTTGCATCGGCCTTTCATAATGAAAATGCCTTCATCTAATCCAGGTTTTGTGTATAATTTTGGGGGTTCATGAAGCACATTCTCCTACAAAGTATATAGAACTACCAGAGGTAGGGCGCTCCGAGCGCTAGCCAATCAGCGAAGAGGGGGGTGATGACGCGTCGAGAAAGCAAAATGAGGCGGGAAGGCGAAATTAACATGGCGCCTTATGGGGATTCCGACTATCTTTGCGCCGTCACTGGCAGGCGCCTATTGGGACTTAAAATATGCAATTGGTACCAAATGATAGCTCCACTCATGCCCCGTCTCATGCTGTACATCTCCATCCGAGAGGTTGAGCGGGGAAGGACATAAAAAATCCTACACTTTGTCATTGTTTCTCGCCGTAAGCAAGTGCAGTTTGTGTCACTA
>JYFJ02007895.1:0-14059 GCA_000934665.2 Catajapyx aquilonaris
CTTGAAGTTGGTTCACCCTGTATTATCATAAATAACACATCTGCTGTTGGAAACAGTTTACGAAGTAATAACATTTATTCAAATGACGCAAATTGTAGCCTAAACACCTATTTGCCCATTTGACTGTTTGTGCTCCAGCGTACACTTTTACAGGCAGTGTCGCAGTGAATACCCCCCTTGGGCGAAAGAGAACGAGGAACCGGTTAAGACACGAGAAGCGCTTCCGAAGAACCGGTATCGGTAGCATCTTCAAAAAAGGCATCCGATACCGCTTCTACAACCGCTCCCATGTTCGCAAAGAGCTACCGGTTACCGGATGACAAGGGTACCGAGAAATTCGGAAGCGCTTCTTTTCCCATCCAAGACACGAGAAGCGCTTCCGAAGAACCGGTAGCATCTTCAAAAAAGGCATCCGATACCGCTTCTACAACCGCTTCCATGTTCGCAAAGAGCTACCGGTTACCGGATGCCAAGGGTACCGAGAAATACTGGAAGCGCTTCTTGTACCGGGTCCGGATCGGTATCATAGAAGCGCTTCTTTTTCCATCCCTGTACATGACCTCACTCTTACATTAGTATAGGGGTTCATACTTTGCTAGTGTCTATAAGATAGTGTAACTGTAACAGATTGTTTGGCTGAATTTTCGTCTTTTTATTAGCCACTATTAGTCACTGTTTAGAGGTTCTGACTATTATCTTAGGACGGATTTCGACCAAAATTTGTAGGTTTGTAGTACTTGTCATTATATGTAGCCTAAGCAAGAGCTAATATTATTAATTATTAGCTCTTGATGTAAGGAACCGAGTTTATGTTTCTCGGTATTACGTGGTTGCGAAACTACAGGGTGACTTAGTTTTGATTTTTCACTCATTTGTCACTGTCAGGGCTTTGAATGGAGGCTTTAACTTCTGAACCCCTATCCAAATACTGATACTCTTTCATGACTTCGGAAGCTCTTGTCACGGCGGGCTAATATGAGCAGTTGGGTCATTCCACGTCAATAATTCAGGGAACGTCACTCCACCAGGGGAATCCCCTCCTGTCAAAATTGCGTGACAAATCTGCAGGAATAAGCTGCAACGTATGTGTAGACTGCGGTACCTTTTATTGTATGCATCCATACCCTCGCTTATTTGCGTGATAAAACATCAATGTTGACCATTTCCGTAATCATATTCGGATGCTGGTTTCTATGTAACATTTGTAGGCCTACCTGTGCTATAATTCATGCCTGGTAGTTTGTTAATCTGTGCATTTTGGTCAAGGAGAGGAATCATGATTTGTTATGTGCTCAATTATGAATTGCACTCTTTTAACAGCCTTTCATGATATCTCATTGATAAAGGCGGGTTCATTTTAGCTCTAATATTACTCCAGAGTTGGCCATTTTTAAGATTTTTTGAGTGGCACTCGAAATGAAGCTCGAAATGTGGGCTTTATCTTTCCGGAAAGTCTAGACTCTAGAAGAACCCTTTTTGGAATGCCACTCGCTAGAGGGCGAAAATACAGCCGGTGTGCGCTCTGGGCGTGTACGCTGGTCACTTGGAGGACCATAACACCCAGATGATCGGGTTGAATCTTACACTTGATGTGTGCATTGTAAAGATATTTTCACGGTCTATAAGGTGATTATTCTCATCATTAAAAATCAAAACTCATGTTCAATAAAAAATTGCGGCCACATTTTCCTATTTTCACATTTTTCATTAATCTACCGGTACGATTTGTGTCGAATGGCACTTGAAATTGTGCCGGTAATGTTTTCTCGCGGTTTCCGCAAAATTTGGACCATAGAAATGCGACATTTGTCAACTACAAAAAAAAATTGTGCATTTTAGTCCCTCCTGAGAATAAGGAGTCGAAATCAGAATTTTTATCGACGTGTAAGGAAGATCTTTAAAAAACTTTTTGCGTGGCTAAAATATGATGATATGGCAATTTCTAGATCCAGGATGAATGTGAAAACTCCCATATTAGCAATTCTATAATAATTGCTATTAAGTAACAATCAGATATAGCCCAAGCACTATCATTTTGAAGAGAGAACCTGCCTCATAGTGACTTAATAACAATTATGCAGTTACTGACATTACATGGCGGTTTTCACATTCTTCCTGGATCTAGAAACTGCCACGTCATCATTTAGCCACGAAAAAAGTTTTTTAAAGATCTTCCTTACATGACAATAGAAATTCTGATTTCGATTCCTTTTCAGAAGGGCCTAAAATGCACAATTTTTTTTTGTAGTTGACAAATGTCGCATTTCTGTGGTCCGAATTTTGCGGAAACCGCGAGAAAACATTACCGGCACAATTTCAAGTGCCATTCAAAACAAATCGTACGGGTAGATTAATAATGAGAAATGTCAAAATAAAAATATTTGGCCGCAATTTTGGAATGAACATTAGTTTTGATTTTTAATGATGGGAATAATCACCGGTCACAGAGCGTGAAAATATCTTTACAATGCACACATCAAGTGTAAAATTCAACCCGATCTTCTGGGTGTTATGCAGGTCTTCCAAGTGACCAGCGTACACGCCCAGAGCACACACCAGAGCGCACAAGTTACGGGCCTCCATTCAAAGCGTCCCTGACTTTATAATTGATATATTTAAGGAGGTTGGCCCAGCATTGCTTTTCAACCTCCAAGGATAGGGAAGGAAGGAAGCGGCTGTGGCCTATTATACGGAAGCAACCCCGGAATTATCCTAGAAAGACCGTGGAAAACCACAGAAAACCACGGTCAAGGTTGCCGGCCCCGCGGGATTCGAACCCAGGACCTCCCGATTAGCAGTCGGACGCCTTATCCACTATGCCAACCTGCTTCGGTAGCGTCCCTGACAGTGAAAAACGTGTGAAAAGTCAAAACTAAGTCATCCTGTAAGTTCAAAACCACGTGACACCGAGAAACATAAACTCGGTTCCTTACATACTACAACCCTACAAATTTTGGTCTAAATCGTAAAAGGTTTGTCGGAAAAGTGGTAGCCGTTGATGTGGAATGATGCCTCTATTTTCTGTGGTAGGGCTACACATTGACGCACGTATAAATTATTTTTTTGGCAGACCTAACCAAAATATTGATAGACACAAACGGAGTATTCATATGGAAATGGCCAGGTTTACAGGTCAGGTTACGTTGTCCTCGATAATAAGCTAGCCCACAACCGACTCTTGCCTGTTCGGTTTTGCATATTTTTTTCTATCCCTAAAGCGCCGATTACTTTCCTGAACGACAGCAGCATGCTTTAAAGCTATGAAAGTGGAATATATTGTTGTGGGACGAGAGCAGCTCTGGGTGACCTCTTCGTCCCAGATACAGGCCACTGCCTCTATCTGTCCGGACTAACTGCGCTATAATAAGTGGAACATGCTATGCGACATTCCAATATTATTACATAGGTCGGACTGTCATGATAACCAGGACCGGTTTTTCCAACACGAACACTATTAGGGCGCAGCATGTCAACACAAAGAAGCAGATCCATTTATCTGTGCGATATCAGGGATTTCTACAAAGCAAATATATTGTAAGCATTGCATGAATATGATTAATTATCTAAATATAGCAACATTTTGGCGACTCTTTTCGATAGCATTTTGATAGCGGATTTACATCTGAATGGTTTACATGACGAGTCAAGGAACCGTAGAACCGATTTTTTTTTAAACAGTCCTGCTCTGGTCTCTTTATTATACACTTTATATACCACTAAGGTCTACAGTTATATTAATTTAAAATAAGGGAAATGTCTTAGCAGCATTAAGAGTTCTGGGCTATATGAATATCAAAATAATGCATTTTCTTGCCAACTATAATTTTGTCTGTTCCAGTCGCTTTAAAGTAATAAAATTGCCATCGGAAACGGTCACATCAACTGGAAGGATTGGAGCACATTGTACTGGCAAATAAAAACCGGCTGTCGATGACATTTCGCAATAACGCATGTGGGAAACATTGAACCTTTTTTCTGCCACATTGTCTGTGAATCTGAGAACACAACTTTTTTCGGCTGCATTTTTGACTTTTCAAGGTTGATTTTTCGCAAGTGGCACCGTTCGCATTGTATGAAAAATGCCAGGAAAACGCAAATTATTATCGTTATCCTCCTCTTGTACGGTGAATGTAACAAAAGGTGCCTTGAAACCATTTAAGCCGACACCGATCTGACCATTAGACCGGCTTCTCCTGGGAATGCTTTGTGATGCAGACAAACTATTGCCCAATCTTAAACTTTCGTGTTCTGCCCGCTGAAATTGCGACACACCACTCCTGCCACTTAAATGGGACGTGTATACTATGCGATTCTGAATTTTTGCCATACCATGCAGGGTAGCAGCCATACACAGCCGTACTGCTGGGTACAGCTCGCCAACAGGTGAGTCCGACGCCTCATACGAACTTGACAGAGTGTGGTATAGCCAATGCCATTTGATAAGACATGTTGATAACAATTGCAGATTTTTTTATGTAAATACTGCAATTAGTGCTAACAGAGTCGCATATTTGCTATAGAGGTTTCAACAATATTGTCTTTTGACTATTCACACTCTTCATTTTGATCGGTAGTCACGAGCTGACGAAAGTTCAGGTCACTATTGTAACTGTCGGATATCTCCATTTGTATACATCTTAAAAGTCATAGTGGAAGTATTTCAGTTGTCACAAGTTCAGATCACTAAAAATCATAAGAATGGACTGCTTCTGGCTGTTGCTTGATTTCGTTAGGGCTGAACAAATCTGTAGTCATGCAGTTAGATTCCGTCAAACAGGTTGAACACACAGATAAGATCGCAATTAGTTTTCAGGACCAGGATTTAGCAAGGAGGCCAGCAAAACATGCCGATAACATCAGCTAAGGATCCACCGCCTCTACTTCATGGAATTTTGCATGGATTGTCCGTCTCGGGTCACGAAGGTCACCCTCTGGACCACCCTCCTGAATGGCTGGACAAGGAGAAGTACAAGAGGGGACAGCAATTCTGCAGGAAGTACCTGCTTCCTGTACTGTTGGGCAACTTCTTCTCTATGATGTCCATCTTCGTCTGGCCACCAATCTTCAAGGTCATACTGTACACTAGAAGTTTGGAGACCATTCCCAAGGCGTTCAGACGAACCTTCCTGACCATGGCATACTTCAAGTCGTGGTACCTGGGAGACATTTACGACCAATCGGACGAGGCGTACCGGAACATGAGGAAGGTGCAGGAATTGCATCGGAAGTGGGCCTCAGCAGTTGGCAGGGACAGAGATAAGGTGAGTACACAGTGTTAGTGCCACATAAGTAATTCAACCACTTTTGCATTTGCAAGGTGAGAACCAACAAAGCGGATACGTCTCGGGAACCTGGCATCGAGGCTCTGTGCACCACTTGGCCGGAGACGCGTCGGAACATGGCATGCTACAACCCGCCGGTACAGCAGCTTCCTGCACCAGACGATCCTTGTTACATGAGTCAAGTGGACCACGCCATCACCGTTTTGGGCATCATCACGCCAGTTCTTCTGTCTCCAGAGAAGCTAGGGATACACGGTGCGACGAAGCAGGACCTGGAAGGGTACGCGCACCTCTGGAGGGTGCTGACCTACCACTTGGAGATACAGGACCAGTTCAACCCTTGCTCGGGGAACCTCTACCTGGTCCAGGCCAGGTGCCAGGAGCTGCTCGACTCTGTGGTGTATCCGGCCTTCCAGAACATGACTAAAGAGACAGAGTACATCCTGAGGGTTGTCGTAGAGAGCACACTCAACACCACAGTACCCACGTCGTACCTTTCGGCCGAGGCGATAACCCTGTACATGGGCTGGTGCACCAACGACATCGACATGAAAGTGTTTCGCAACATGGTCGGCTGGCACGGATGGTTCCACTATTGGCTCCTCCGGTACATGTTTCAATATCTGCTACGTATACCGTTTGTTGTGAACATCTTCAACTACTACTTGCAGTCTAAAGAACGAGAAATTAAAAGCCAAATGAAGGATCAGTACTAAATCCATTGCACATAGAAATACTATATCGCCAACCTGCTATCAATCGCTAACTTCTCTATAAAGCCAATGCTTACTGAAGAGAATTCTTTAAAATTATTTACGTTGTGTTTAAAAATCAGTTTTGAACAAAAGTATCCTGCTGCTACACAAGCATCGTCGCTCTACAAAAACTAAGCGAATGGTTTTTTTTCTTCTTCTTTGTTTGTTTGTTTGTTATCTTTATTTAGATTTTGTCGGCCTGCAGCTTCTTCTTTTTAACCTTCAGCTTGCTCGAGGTCTGATGGCTGTACGAGTGTACAGTATAGTGTAGCGCCAAAAAAAAAACTTTGTTATAAATTTTTTGACATACTGCACAAGACTCTGAATCGGCAACCTTCAAGTCGTGCAGTCCGTGTCGTACAGTACAGTAAATGATATTACATACGGCTGCTTCCCTTTATCTAAAAACGTTTCACTTGTATCAGAATCAGAATCATTCAACTTGTGCAAAATGTTAAATTAGAAAATAAATTGACCTCCTTTTACCTAAATTAATCATAGAGCAACATTGTATTTGCAAAGACTTTGTCTGCAGAGAGATTTACGGGTTAAAATATCGTGTAACTTGGTTCCTATTTTTTTGCAAATAAAAATTTTATTTGTAAAATAAGTGTTGTGCATGCTACTTTTATCAATATTCAGATGTGAAGTGTTTGCTGACAACTATAAATAATAAGGCCCTCTTAATTTACGCGGAACTGAAATAACTTCCTGTAACGACGTAACGTGTAAAAATCCGACTTTTAAAACTTTCATCCAAACGCTTATTTTAGGTATTCATTAATTATATATTATTAGTGCTATTAATATTTCAATATCAAAAATCAAGGACAGTTGGTTCTTCGTCCTCCTGCCATTTTAAGCATCTTACTTTTTCTAGTGGGGAATCTACCATAAGTTTTCTCGTGACATGTCGTGGCGACTAAAATTGTTGACAACTATCTTTATAGAAGGAGGAGGAAGACACCATGCGGCTGGAGTTTTAAGGGGGCACTACAACAGTCATTGACCTTCAAAATATCGATTTCCCTCATGTCCTTCGAATTATATATCTACAGAGATGTAATTTGGTCTCGGCAGCGTCGTTATTGAGATAGGCCTAATAGACTTCGAAGACAATATCCTGAGGGTTATGCATCCCTCCGTACAACTCGGCTTAAAATTGAAATAACGGAAGACACCATGCAAATTTTGAATTAACTGCTATAGCTCCTAGCCGCCACGGATTGTACGTTTCATTAGCTGCATAGACAATCGTATTGTGTGAGCAATCTACCTCACGGCATGAAATATTGTTGATGGCCTGCGATCCCTCACGCGGCCAATAGAAATCGAAAGCAATTCCTCATACACGTTCATCTTTTTTGCGCTGCATCTACCTCCTTTTGTTGCTACTGCTGCGGTTGTGTCTGTTCGTTCACATGTAGCATGCAAGGCCTGGGGGCCGCATCGCATAACAGTGTTCTTGCGAAACCAGGACTGAATGGCTTGGAGAAATCTTGGATGAAGTTCCGCAAAGGCAGGTCGTGGATTCACATGTGCTTCGGAGAGCGGGCTCCTCTTCAGTTCAAACAACAAGTCCAGTAAGTACAGACATGTTTTGTGTTACTTAGAACTGAAGCGGTTTTTTTGACATGTTTCGCACACATATTTTGTGTCAATAAGTAGGGCGAAAATCCAATTGGGTTTTAATAACTTTGCAAAGTATTTACGCACTGTAAGGTGTTTCCGAACTCTTATTGTAATTTTTGGGGTTGCATTTGATAAGTCCTTGATTATGTGATGCTGATAACAAAATAGTGTGGAAACATGATTGTAGCCATAATATGGTTTGAACGTTTGTGACGTAATTATTACATCAGGCAATTATTATACTGCAGCAAACTTTGCTAATACAATATTCGTACAATGCTAATGCAAGCACACATGTTCATATGAAAAATTTGATTAATTTTGAATGTATTATTAATTATCTTGTTCGGGATTTAATGGCACTGACTGAGCCTTGGTGTTGCTGTCGTCATTTAAATAAGTTCATTCCTATTTGCTATCATGCTATTAGATGCGCACTAAAATATTATCGCCACTTAAAATCAAAGCAGAAGTGAGATACGTTTTGTACAACTTGTTTTTACAGTAATGACCAGCCAAATCTTACAAAATGTATGAAAATCCAGGGTGTGCATGTTATTGACCTCTCCTACAATTTTTTTGGGTGGATTGGATAGGCACATCTGATTTTTACAGTTATTATGTTCATTCCGGAGTTAATCCACATAATAATCTGGCACACGCATTGATGCATATTCGGTTGTGAAACAGGTATTTAGTCTGCATGGAGCAGAACCTGAATTTATTATAATCTGATAATGCGTAGTAGTCAAGGCGGAAAAGCACCACTAGAGCGACAGGTTTTCCAATGCGCACAAAAACTAGGTGTGGTGAAGGGAATTCTAGGTTTTTTCCACAGAAAATGACTGTGATGCTGAGAAGGTGGCATGTCCTTGACAAGATATTGCTGTCTATTCATCATACAGATATTTTTTTAAATACCTAGTTTTTCATATAGCCTACAAGTCTCCAACCCAGACAGAGACATTAGCAAACAAAATATTTACAAAATTATCAGATAGACCTACACCAGGGGACAATGAAACCCGACGCATAATAAAACAGCAAGGGTTAATATTATTTCATTCAGTGCACCAAAATTGTTTAATAACTCTCTGGCAAACAATATTACAGTATGGTGAGTGTAATGCTCGGTGTGATGAAATGAAGGAATACAGTGCCGGTGGTTAGATAATACCGGGAACTGTACCTTACAATTTAATTACTCCTGATTACAGCTGTAAATGTATCACTATTAAATCCATTCTTCCTCATGCTCATAATCAACTCTGCAATTTTGTGACGCACGAAGCGATATATCTCACCTTGCGTAATCTTTGTACAAAAACATGTCGTACTTTCCTTTCTAACTTTAATGACCCTTGAATTGTGTCAAATGCAACCTGCTGCAGCTGTGACCGCTGAAGTGACTGTATGAGCAAGAATACGCAATATCTATGTGCAGAATAAAAAGGAATTTGATTATAATCACGGCAGCAGGAGAGGATGTGCTCCTTAGTTACGGCAGCAAAAAGGCATGACCGAATAAAAATATACAATGGTCCTGTTATTCTGAGTAGTAGACCTACGCAGCGAGGTTTCCACTTTTGGCTATACTTCTGTCATTGCGGTAAGCCCACATGCTGAGATACTGTTTTAACAAGTCGGCAGGATTCTCATCAGAAATCTGTCAAAATAATTGCGAGAGGAAATTAGTATTTTATCTATACCACCCTACTTTACAGCTCTGCATTTAGCACCATGTTTATTGCACGCAAATGAGCCTAATTTATGTTGACTGTACAAATTGTATCCTCTCAAGGTCCGTCATGATGATTTTAAAATATGTATGCGCAAATTTTGCATTGCTAATTGGTGTTATGCAACTTGTGACAATAGATGCCTTTAGTATAAGGGAATCAGCCTACATTTCATCAATGGGCACCTACTGAACTGTTGCAACCTCACGTGGATCCTTTGTTGAGATATGGCTCAGTAGATCCGTGCTGCTTAAAACTGTGCTAACTCTCTGCAAAACGGAAAAATACCTCCCAATAAATGTGTGCCAGAAAATCTCCAGGGGAAAAAAAAATTTCAACGAAACAATAATGTGAACTACCACGCAATTTCTCTTTCCATTTCAGATTGTCCTAATCTTGCGGCCAAAAAGCGAGTAGGCTGAGAAAACTCTTCCTTCTTTTTTCCGTGTGTGTTTTGATGCATACATAACGGTGAATAATAATGGGAGGAGGGTCGAACATCCACGCAACCAGTGACCCGGAAGAGGAGCCCTGCTTGCTCCAGCAGATCCTCCATGACGGATCGGCCATTCCAGCCCACGAAGGACATCCTTTGGACACCCCTCCTCCATGGCTGGACATGGACAAGTTCACACGAGGACAGCAATTCGCTCAGAAGTACCTAGTTCCTGTCCTGATAGGCAACTTCTTCGCCATGATGGGCATCTTCGTCTGGAAGACCATCTACAGAGTGGTCCTCTTGACTCGAAATCTGGAGACGATTCGCAAGTCCGGAAAGCGTAATTTCACAACAATGGTGTACATCAAGTCCTGGTACGAAGGTGACTTGTGGGATCCGACCAGCACTAGTTACCAGAACATGAAGAAGGTGCATCGTCTGCACACAGTGGCAGCCACGGCGGCCAATCAGAACCCGGAGGAGATGGAGACAGTTGCGGCCAACATGGAGCTGGAAAGACAGGTGCTGGAGAAATGCAACTCCTGGAAGCTTATCAGAGAGTTCATGACTCAGTACCGAGCACCAATGGACAGGTTTCAGGTAGTTGCTAATGAAAATCATTACAGCAGATACTCCCACAATAATTGTAAAGCTCATCTCTGTGTATCATACCAGGTACCGGCCGGCCCATGCTATGTCAGCCAGATGGACCATGTGATCACGGTGTTGGGGATCATATCGCCTGTGCTTCTGTCCCCGGAGAAGCTGGGGATACACGGACATACCAAGGCAGACCTGGAAGGGTTCGTGCACATGTGGCGGGTGTTGTCGTACCATTTGGGAATACAAGACAGATACAATCCTTGTTCGGGCAACCTATACATGGTTCAGACCCGATGCCAGGAGATGATGGACGGCATCGCGTACCCTGCATTCGCCAGCATATCACAAGATCAGGAGTACATAATGAGACTGTGCGTCGAAGGGATCCTGAAGAAGTCAAAGGCCACGTCGTTCCTCAGCTTCGACGTCATGTTCATGTTCATGACCTGGGTGTACAACGACCTGGATATTTCCAGGTTCTATGGAATGACCACATGGCATGCAATCCTGCGTTTCTGGATCCTCCGGTTCATCGTGAATGTTGTGGTCCGACTTCCTCTGGTGCTTCCGTTCCTCAATCACTTGATGCGTCAACAAGCCGCGCTCTATTCGGTCCTCAAAGAAAAAATTCCCTAACACCTCGCGAAAATGTTCATAAATGTAATTGCTGTCATTAAATGTGCTTATGGGCCAGGTACAAAATCGGTTTAAGTTCTTAGCAAAAAAAAACGTATCTGTAAACTATAAGATTAAAACTACTAAAACTGCCCGTGTGCACCACCATCATAAAACATTTTCTGGGCGGAAAAGAGCCAGAAAAGTTTGTAGGAAAGTTCTGTGGTTTTTGGCAATTTTTCGGTCGGATAATGTTTCCTGGAGCTGGTGCAACCGTACCGTCCACGTGGGAGTTTTGGTGAAAATATATGAAAAAGTGTATGAAATGCAACGAAAGCCAATAAAATTGCTATATGATTACAGCATACTTTCATAGCTCTGTGCTTTATAAATAATCGTGCACCTGTCTGACTTGAAGATGTTGGCACTCCTGCTGATCACATGGTCTTAACCGACTGATTATGATGGCTATTGGCCGGAATCGATGCTCCTCATTGGCTGATTGTAATACAACTAGTAGATGTATAGCAATGTTGCGACAGTTATTTGAACAATTCAATGCCAGTATTGTTCACCTCAATATTGTTGCTGCTGTCCTAACAACTCTGTTTACATACTCAACAATGTGTCCGACTTATGCACAATCGCAATGGTGTCCCCTTTTGGCGTACCATTAGGCATATTTTATGCACTGGGTAAGGACTATTATTTTTGCTTGTTGAATTATTTCAAGTTACAGGGCGGTCAAGTATAGCCAGAGTCACTTGTTAGGTCTTCACTTCCTCCTCCTGGACAAGCTGCAGCTGGATGACCCGACCCGCCATGTAGTGACCTTCACAGCCACTTCCTTCGTGGTAGCAGGATGTACTTTGTCGACACAGGTCAGCAGAAACATTAAAACACAGCACTCCATCCGTTCGCCTGTGCTATGCTATACCGTATGCTGTTTCATAGATGAGATGCTTGTCTCTACTGACTATCCCGACCTTCTTCGGAACAACCGGACACAACTTTCTGGCTACCTGCATCCTGGCCCAGGTCACGATCGGACCGATGTCCAACATCGCGGTCAACTTCCAGGAGGCAACACGGATGATCAGCTGTTCAAACGAGCTCATTTACAACATCAGCCTCGCAAGAGTCAGGGCAGATGCCACTCCAATCGGAGCAATCATCAGGAACTTCCATGTTAGAAACTTATTGGGCGTTTTCAAACGGGCACGGATCGGAACAAGCCGATCGGTTCCGTGCCCAGTTCATTCCCGTTTAATCTATCTAAGTACGACAACTAATCTTCCAAATAATGTCATCATCAGGGAGACAACGATCAAATCATGCATTCTAATCAGATCATAAGGACAGTAATGAACACCATGAGAAATGAAGTAGAGGGCAGGTTCGAGGAAGATGATGATGAATACCGGGAGGAAGAAATCAATGACTACGTGGACACCTTGCCTCAGGTACGTGCAATTATTTACGATTTAATGTCTTCGTATTTGGTCATAAATGCATATTAGTCTGCTGCTGCGAGGTACTGCGACCCACAGAAAATTGATAAAGCCAACTATATACGCCCGTGTGAACCTATAACTTAACAATACAATGCATCCGCAGCAGACAAGACTATAGTATCAGCTATATATGGGTTTTACTGTAAAACAACTGGATGGAAACTAAGCTGAATTAAGTTACTTACCGAAAAAAGCATGAGAAAAACCGATGTTATAACTTCCTCTTTGTCCAGTTGTGACATTGTTCTTTCTCAGTCAGTTTATTATTGCTATCCGTTAGTCGCATCTGAAAGATGTGGAAATACAGGTGTTACTTTACGCATACATTGGTGAGTAATGTAAAACATTCCTGTATCGAAGTCTCCCTTGCGAGGAAAATGTCTGAACTACTGAACACTATAGTTAATGCCAAATCCAGGGTTAGATACAGGAAGGTTAATTACATTGAGACGGTGCAATGAGTTGGATTAGTGTAAAAGCCACACCGCCAGCGACAAGGCTCCAACTCGTGATGCGGGACGCATTCCCTGCTTTTTTTTTCGCTTCAATTGCAGCGTACAATTTCACAATTTTGGTGTGAACAATGATTTGAATTCAAATGAACTTCTTGACAGTGTGGCCGAAAGTGAATTTATCAAGCAGGAAAAGTGCCGTGCCATAAGCCCCACGAGGGACTATCATCAGCACACTAACTACTGCAAAAACACGAATTCAGCCTATGATGGTTGCTTAATAATTGTAATGAAGTCAAAAATGAATTCTCACCATGATTGTCGGGCACAATTTCCCAAGCTCGTCAACCAACTTTTTCTTCTCTCTTCCGGTCGTACTCTTGTATACACGCATTGACTCTACGAGGCCAGTTCATTATAGTGACCTCGGACCACTGAGCTATTCGTACCGGTACACAAGTGTCTCCTGTCCGTCTGCATGGGTATATATCACATGGGCCCAAAATGGACGGAGGAGACGACGAACGAAGCAACTCTGGCCTGAGTTGCATTCCCAACGGTGCTGAAAGAGAAACGCTGCTAACCTGATCTAGCCTACGTATACCCTACATGTCATACACTGACGCTATAAGATGAACTTCGATCCTACGCGTGTGACACGACGTTCCCGACGGTATACTGACAGAGAAGCGCTGCTAACCTGATTCAACCTGATTCAACCTATCCTCGCTGCATGTCTCTACATAATTATATCAAAGAATGGCATGTCAGAGGAACGCTTTTCCACACTTCAGGTAGCGGAAAATCTCCTCGTGAACCACAACAACATAACACCTTAGAAATCAATTCGACCAGGCACTTTGGGTTCGCATGCTGACAGTACGTATATAGCAGCTCTCCATGTACCAAATTACCATCAATGTTCCACATATCCCAGGCAACAAGCTGTCGTCATTTTGACGTCATTTTTGGGTCACTGGATACGTCATTTAGGCGTCACTTAGTGACGTCTTTTAGACGTCATTATG
>JYFJ02007896.1:0-14067 GCA_000934665.2 Catajapyx aquilonaris
GACTCGCTTCTGTTATCATGCCGTGTGGGTTGCTTAGGATAGCCAGGATAAAGCTCGTTTGCGGGGGGTATGAAACTATCTGTCGTATATAGTACATTGTGGGAGTGTTTGTGTGTCTGCATGCATTAATGCCATCCTTTTCATCATCGTCCTCCTCTCCATTATATCCTCTGCGTCCGCGTGGCCCGTTGAAGAGTGAAACCTTTGAGGTACCAGACTCTCGTAATCGAACTCCCCAAGTCACTTAGTCACAAGCATCATTACTCTTTTTTTTTCCAGGCACACCAGATAAAACATGATTATAAAACGTCTGTGCTTTTGTATTCAGGGCTTGGTGAAGACTTCAAAGGGATTTCATTGATAGGGATTTTAAGCACTTTTGCGAGCCAAGTTTGTGATATTAATTCCCCTTTATTTCTCAGCACTCCTTGGTACTGAGCAAGCCTATACAGTATACGTCATAGAGTTTTACCAGTGCGAAGTGAGTGAGACCCTCTCTGTACCACTTTCAACACAGTTACAGCAGTTACATCTGCTTTGGTAGGCGAGGTGTAAAACTAGTAGTGTTACTCGTATAAGTACACTACTAGAATCTCGTGTAATTTTTTATTTATTGCCTTCGTGTCATATTCAGAGAAAACCAGCCCTTTAATTATTAAAGGGCTTGTTTTCTCTGAGTATGAGCTTCGATGAGCCCTGACACCTTAGAGGTCCAGTTTCACCAAGACACGAAGGAAATAAATAAAAAAATTAGATGAGATTCTAGTACAAGTACTTACGAGTAACACTACTAGTTTTGAAAACAAGGTGCCAAACGCAATTATTGAGTTTGGCACCTTAATTTTGGTCACCTCGGGCAGATTAGGGCACAAAAGTTGAATGAATATTCCTCTCGACCAACACTATATGTTCGGATTTCTGGAAATCTGTGAACAATGTTTCTTTCCTGTTGGGCCACATTGAATTGACATAATGGAGAGTACTATTACACTGCTGGTATATACCTTGGCTTATCTTAACTGACATCAGCATTGATATTTCCCATTAATTGTTGCCCGAAAGCACATGTTAACCAGCAACAGATCACGTGTCTTAATGAGTGAAATCTGTTGGCATAACATATCTGCCCAGCAACCTGAGGTGGCTCCTTTTGATTGGCTGCTACAGATACCATTCCTTGCTCACAAGTGTAGAGAGTGGCATTGCCCTTCACAAGTGTAGAGAGTGGCCTTGCTCCTCACAAGTGTAGAGCGTGGCCTTGTGCCTCACAAGTGGTGTGTGGCCTTGCCCCTGGCCTTGCCCTTCTCAATAGGGACGAAAGGTCAGCACGTGGAAGAATGTACTGAAGTTTAAGCCGAGCTCCTAGGACCTAAAGGCAATGAATAATTCGATTTTGATCAAAATTTGACTGTCACATCCCTCAAAAATGTCCGTAATTATTTTGAGCTACATTATCTCCATTAAGTAATACGTTCCCTTCAAGACTGTGTAAATTTCAAAAAATAAAAAAATAAATAACGGGTTTAGTCTGCCTGGTTTCTGCTGGATTAATTATTATAACAGTGGGCCTCGTTTGCATGTTGATGATTATATTCCTTTCTCACAAGCCTGCTCACAAGTGTATAGAGTGGCCTGGACACAGGGACAAAAGGTCAGCACGTGGAAGTACTGAATATAATACTGAAGTGAAGTTAGTCTGACTAAATGGTATATCCATAAGTGACTGGATAAGTGAACTACATATTGATTCAAATGTATATTAACCCTTATGCCTTCAAAAGAGATTCCCGAGGTAAAAAAAAAATCCTCGACCCGGGATCGAACTCTGGTCCTCAGAGGGGGAATAATGTGACGATAACCGCTACACCACCGTACTGCTCTTATTTCAGTGAGGATTGTTGTTGGAAGTGCAGTTCAAACTATCTTTAACGAACCCTGGGTACAGCGGAAAATTATTATCAGTTTTACATATAACTTTTGTTTAGACAGCATATTTTAAAATTGCATAATAATTATTGATACCAGGCACTAAGCTGCTTACTCTTTAGCAATATTACTTTTGATGGTTATCAAAAATATTAGCTACTATTCTACAAAATATTAGGCCTATTCCAAACTGAATCATGATTGATTGGAGCTCTGAACTGCAATTTCCTATTGGGAATGGCCCATTGCGGTACAATTGGCATCTGACGTCAATGACAGAACACATTTTATGCAGGCCATCAGACCCTCTTTCAGGCTTTTAAAAGGATGGGTACACTTAAACCTAATATTAGCAGCTAATTTTGCTAACCATTAAACGTATGAAAGGCATGACCTTGCAATGCAATGTGGGTACAGGTGCCCAATGCAGGCGATAGTGCATCATACGTCACAGTAGTAGATGAGCTTCAGTGAATATACCCAGGCCTGACCCAGGCATTTGACCAAGAAGATAACCATCAGATCCAGAGAGGGGCGTACCACCCACCTCCCTTTGACCTTCTGCCACATGCACCCTTGCCTTCAACGCTCTCTTTCATTCCTGATCTCCAAAGAAGACGGACGTGCCCTGTCCATATATTCAGGACAAGTACTCAGGTAATAATGTGTACGCCATTTTGATGTGGGCAATGTCTGGCAGCTTGCTGTACTGCATAACTACAGATTGTGGTCGTTCATTTTGCCACTTTTTAAATCAATATTGTTACTACGAGCATTTATTAGTGCAATTAACTAAATTTAAATCATCCCCATTTGCAGGTGTCAGCGACGCAGCACTTCGTGAGCCGAAGATTGGTGAAATGTAGGGTCAAGTTGGTCATCGGGTAGGCCTACTTGACAGGATTGCATGAATGGTGAGTACTACAGAAATATTAATCAAAATTCGGGGCTTACAGGCAGGATAAATTAAAGCGTTACGCAGAATTTAAATCCAATTAGCAGATTATTGCCTGCTCAAATATATATGCATTTGATACATCACTGCGCCGCACCCTGACAAATTCAGGCTGGCAACAATTTGTCCGACATGATGCAGCAGGTATTAGCAAAAACAAAGAGCCTCAATTGTTGCAATGCGCAGTGAAATTAAGTGCTGTTCGACTATCTCCCCATTAGCTAGGCTCGAGTCATTTGTGTAGTAAAATGGAGCTGGACGTATGAAATTTGACCTTGGCCCATTGCAGTAGTAGCCTGCACCATTGAACAGCAGTATTAAATGCGATAGTGTGGAATTAACTGATGGTGGTTGTGATGTTAAATAAGAGGGGCAGTATGACGAATGGGAACTAACGGCATAATTATGTCAGTTGAATTTGTTCATATAGCCATGTATCATGTAACGAATCGAGTGAAATCATTGGGAAATGTCCCCAATTGTGTTTCGTACGCTTCATGCAACCAGTACGAAGCAAGTAGGCCTACGCCATTTTACCCCCAAGGCTCCGACCAACATGTATTGATGATAAAATATTGCATTAGACCTGCACAAGTTAAGTCCTATTGGTATAGTTTTTACCTATCAAACTGGATTTTTCATTTTAAAAATAAGTCCTCTACCAGTCGATTTGGCACTAGCATATTTGTGAAAATGTAATGAAACATGTAATGAGCTTATTTGGCTCAAAAAGATGGTGACTATTTTGCAATATTAAGCCAAATTCAAAATAGTATCTGAAAACCAACTTGATAAGCAATATTACACGAAGGTGCAGCCTACCTTTGCTCGAGTGCTGTAAATAGCAAATAACTTGCATTTTTCCTGAAAATTTGGAGGTGTGGAATATCCCCTTTAGTTGATACGATATTGTACTTTTTACTGCTAAGAACCCATTCCATAGTTTATTAGTAACTTGTTGCCTGACTTTTTGATCTGATACACTCCACCCTTTGCAGAAGCAGCCTCAAACATCTGGGCTGCTCTGGAAGATGTGTCTGTTGCGATGGACAACTCATTTGGCTGAGACACTCCAACAACGGACATGGTCATCTCATTTCATCGCCTGCCCCCAGCGCAATCATGGTTCCTCGAGTGACTTCCGCACTTATTGGTGAGTCCTATTCTCTTGCTTTCATTTATTGGTGCCTCGTCGTGTCTCGATGGGAAATGGGACCATCCACGTACAGTTTGAGTTGAAGTATCGAAATGTGAAGGCAACTTAGGAGAAGTGTAGAAGCGACATATATATGTCAGGTTCATTCAAACATAGGCCTTCAATCTGATTAGTGTTTGGTAGCTGCATCAATTAGGAATCACTGGTGAAAATGCGCCCTAATCAAGAGCACTGGTGTGAGGCTTGTCTATAGTGGGATGCAGAGACATTTGACTCATTTCAGTGCAAAATACAAAATAGTGCACTAATATTTGAGACCCAGTCCAAGGGCACATGTGATGAAGGTTTCTAGACATTCAATGTGGATTGCTGTGGTGATTCTGAATAACTTGTGCATTAAAATGAATGGAAGTGTAGTTATCAACAGATGCTTAAAATTGAAATTAATAATGTGAGTTGAAATGGGATATTCAGTTTGAGGGTTGCTCTCGTTAAAAGCCTGTGCCTTATTGAATACTGCAATCTATTTTGACAATCAAAAGTTAATTCTTATGCTTTTATTGACAAGTCACCTGTAATTTGTACACGTGTGTATACCACTCCTGAAAAATGTCCTGGCAGTGCTCATTTGTAAAAAATTGTTGTACTGGAAACTACGAGTTGAGTAGCATGTGGTATAGCCTTCTCACAAAATGTGATGGTTCTAATATATTGTTGTGTATTCATTGCAAAGCATACTTAGACACTTTATTGAACATGTGAGGAAATGGTTACTTTGCAAGTTAATGAGCAATTACAGTGATGGTTATGTTTGACTACAAGGCTTAATTTGGCGATGAAAATGCACGTACTGTGCATTTGTCTTTCAGTTAAGTCTTCCCTTCAATTGCATTTTTCTCGTACCTGCACTATAATAATCTGCTTATTATTTAGCAGTGTCTTTTTAGTGGCTATTTAAATCGCTTCCCAATATAATCAGGGCACCACTCCAGTGGTGCCCTGATTATATTGGGAAGCGATTCCCAACGCAAGTGAAGTTCACCTAACATTAAAATCACCTGCATGCTCATCTTAACAAATATGAATTAGTAGAAAATGAAACCCCTTGTGGCCCCAACATCTCTTCCATATTACTTATTAGAATATAAGTTGTATGATTATAACATTTATTAGAATTAAAGTATAGATAGGAGACTAGATAACATTATAATACAAGTTGTATGATTATAGCATTTATTAGAATTAAGTATAGATAGTAGACTATAGATTATTAAGTGGTATAATGTAACATTTGTTTTAATGTAATTTATATTCTAATGAGGCATTCTAATGAGAGATGTTGGGGCATACAAGTGTGTTAAAACATTATTCATTTTCTGCTAATTCATAATTATTTGTGACATAGACATGCAGGTGATTCTCGGATAGGTGAACTTCACTGGCATTGGCTATATAAGTAAGTGGTGCCCTGATTATATATTGGGAAGAGAATTTAGCCACTCAAGATACTGCTAAATAATAAGCAGATTAGTTATGAGGAAAATGCCATTGAAGACTTGACTAAAAGACTAATATATTCATCGCGAAATTGAGCCTTATTGGAGTAAAACATAACCATAATGTCACAATGACATTGTTCATTGCTCGTTAACTTGCAAAGTTTGCAGGTTCAATCAATAGTGTCGTATGCTTCGCAGTGAATACACAAGTAACACCCATGCTGCATTACCCTCAAGTGCCAAAAGTCATGGGATAGGTATCGTCCAGCCCTGTGAAGTGTAGCGACTCTTTACGTGGCATTGATTCCATAAGTTGAGCCATGCCATCTGGATGGATCTGGATAGCCACCTGCAGGATTTTGGACCTCTTCACCACGTCTCACAAATGCTGGACGGGATTCAGTCTGGCCACATCATAATGCTCCTTGAACCAATTCTGGA
Organism: Catajapyx aquilonaris; assembly: GCA_000934665.2. NCBI lineage: Eukaryota > Metazoa > Arthropoda > Diplura > Dicellurata > Japygidae > Catajapyx > Catajapyx aquilonaris. The sequence goes on from JYFJ02007896.1 coordinate 5,978, forward strand.
CCTGCTGATAAAACTGCATTTAGTCTGCTGGAATTTCCCATCGTCATAAAGCAGTGCCATGAGCTGTGTGTGACTTCCAAGTGTTTCTATCGCATGACTTTGGACACTTGACTACTTGAGTGTATATTGGGTCTTGCATAACAATGGATTGCACATGTTTATAGCTGTGTCACCTGATTTGATTTACATTCTTGCATCTCTGTTGCTTTCAGATTTCTTTTGCCCAGAGGAAGAGCAGCAGTGATTTCCAGGACCGTTGTTACCAGAGGATGATGCCCATAATGAGATGTTGCCGGATGTTGCCGTAGGTCAGTATCATTAAGGTCAAGGTCTCAATGCAGTTGCGTGGATTTGTGTTGGCTCCTGTGCAATGTTGGCTAGTGAGAGAATTACCTGACTGCAATAAAATGACATTATTCTGAACGTATAGTCTGCTTTCTATTGGGAAATGAGGGGAAACCTTTTGTGCTGCGCTCCAAGTCTTGGCAGGTGGAATTGCATTTTCAGCATTTCCACTTAATCAGTTCTGCTACAGATGTCTTCAACTTGGGAGTTATCAGCTTTGGCATTGCTCTCGATGAAAACTGACTAGATCATGTCAATTAAGCTTTTTTTTATGTATGAAATATCAATGTCAGGGTGCTAAAATTTGCTGAATTTCTGTGCACAGGAAGCAATGACCTCATGTAATTGCATTGACTCTTCTATTGTGTTGTGTGGTTTTGATTTAAAAATTTAATTTTTCTCTTTTTCAGGTCAAGTAATTTGCAGCCGGCTGCTGAGATGGTGCCATCCTGGAAGCCAGCAGTCCTGACTGAAAATGATCAGCATCATTTTCTTGTATCCCCTATTTTCCCGTCGTATTCTCTTTGCAGCCCAGATGGTGCCAGTCATCAGCAGCATCCTTTTACCTCTCTACAAATCTTGCAATCTTTGGCATCATGTGCTAATACTTTTTGGCCCATGATGTTGAAGAGAGGAAGATTGACTGCCTGCATTTAAGCTTCCCCCCCTTCGACGTCATGTGCATGATGTCGAAGGGGGAGAACTTGCAGGCTGAAAAACTGTAGTGTTATAGTCGTCGAAAAAAGGCCGGGGTCGTCCGGGCGTAATTTCGGGCGGCCCCGGCCGCCCCCTGCATTCGCAGAGTCCGCTGGCGCGGAGCCTGTCTTGTAGACTCCTCCCTTTTTTTTCCTGTTTACTTTTTTCAGAGTCCCTGGACAGTCTCTTATTTGTTCACTCCAGTGCTGTGCCCCTCCCCCCCTCTGCCTGCTGATGGATGGGGCGAGGCTTGGATGGATGGGGGTGCACGTGTGGACAATGTAAGCTACCTTGCCTTACCCTATCCCCCCAGGGCAAGCCCTGGGAGGATAGGGGAAGGCAACGTAGCTTACATTGCCCATGTGCCCCCATCCATCCAAGCCTCTCCCTGGCCATCAGTAGGCAGGGGGAGGAGAGGCAATGACACTTTTTTTTATTTCTTACACTGTACAAAAATGGCAATAAACATGTCCAAAATAATTGTTTTTCTGACTGCTGCTCTTTTCCAGGATCTTCAAAATAACGTGTTGCTTGATCCTTTCCAATAAAGATGTCCACAATAATAGTTGCTCTTCTGATTGCTACTCCAGTATGTACAAAATAGTTATGACTTCAGGCTGCCCAATAATCTAAACAAACGGAAAAACAACAATTTCAGGATGAATGAGCTATTAACTGAAGAATTTAACTGGAAATGCAGAAGGCTACATGCAACTATTAAAAACTACACATATTCTAGTGATAAAAAGATTTTGGTTGGTAAGACTCATAGTATGAATTAAGAACTGTTCCTTGCAGAAAATTTCGTTGTGCAATGAATTTTACTGGGAATAGACAGTTACATGAATAGCCTTGATATATTCCATCACCACAATGCTATTTGAACCAGCATCTCAGAAATATTAAAATAACATTGCAGGGAGCAAATAAATTAACTTGTAGTCTGCTAAACAACCCAGAACATTTGCATAAATAAGACTGGAATAATTCCTGCAAGATGTTCCATGTCCTGAACTACTGTACGTCAAATCCTGCAATGTTGACACAATCAAGATCTCTGTAATTGCCAAAAACCATTTCAACATGATCAGTTCTGCAGATGAATCAAAGAACCTTTCCTTTGACTTAATTGCCGAATTTAATTCGCTCTGGTGAAATAAATGGACGCAGGACAAAAAGGAAGTGAATGGGGAATAATAAAGAATGGCTCCAGTTACGACTTGTATTGAATTAAATTGCCAGTTACGTTAAATGGGATAAGAGTGTTCAAGAACTGTAAAGACACATTGAGGGCCGGTTTCACCGAGCTTGGTATATGATAAAACCAGGTTTCTTTAGGAAAATCCAATACAAATAGATAGGGATTTTGAGAAAGAACCCTGGTTTTATCATATACTGAGCTCGGTGAAACCGGCCCTGAATGTGTCAGCCAAATATCTTCATTTAAATAGTTACTGTTGCCTTCAACATTGCACATTAAGTTGACACTGTATTCACATTTGAGAATAATAATGCAATTAATTTCTGCTGTAGTATGACTGGGCATACATTAACTGAGATAATTCAAGCTCAGTTAAATGGGCACTTATGTAGTGGCATTGCAGTACAGAAATGTGCTAGATTTTGCAAAAAAAAATCTTACCAGCTGTCATATTTTGATGCCAGAATCCCATTACATATGCACTCAATGATCTGATAGTTGCTCATCTCTTAGCATCCATATTTTCATGAAATCTCTCTAGTATTCAGCCTTAGAATAGTCGTACTGACGTCAATACTCTTCTGAGACTATCAAAGCACAAACTTGGAAAATTAACTTGACAATTTTTGTTGCATAATGATTTCTGGAAAATAACATTTGTTTGGAACAGACTGTCGTAATAACTTTTAAAGACTGCACTTTACTTCCCAGCCATAAGTGCAACACAAATTTTTCAATGATTATTGTACTGGCCAAGGTACAAGTGTAATGCTTACCATGTTCCATGTCTGGTCTGCCAGGATAGTAGATGGTAAATGAATGTCTCAAGCATCTGATGATGACAGCACCTCGCATCGCTTGATTCCAGATGTTGATTTGGATGAGGCCGAAGTGGTTGTTGGTTTGGCAGAATCAGACAGGTGATGTCCAGAGACCAATCAGATGCATCATCTGCAAAGTGTAATGACTAATGAGTATAGGTCACATGATAATAATAATACTTCAACTTTCGTTGAGATGATCATTGCTTATTCTTTGTGACACTTGCATGGTTTGCCTCGCAATGACTTTTGGAGATTTTTAGTGGTTTTCAAAAGCATTTAGCTACTACTACATCTAGATTGCCTGTACAGTACCCATCCTTTAAAAAGGCTGAAACTGGTAACAGAAAAGGCAAAGAAAATTTAACTTCACTTTCGACACTTTCCAGACAATGGAGCAAAGAAGGTGGCACAGTAATGATATGATATGTGAGGAACCAGCTTTTGCCTCCATTTTCATCATCATCATCATCACATTTCCCTAAGAGGGGTATCAACCTTCTTCACAATCTCCTTCTCCTTCATCCTCTCCACATGGCCAAACCACCTTAGAGTAGACCTACAGTTACACCTTAGCTTTAACAGTCTCCTTAACATTACACTTCTGCAAAATCTCCTCATTCCTAATCCTATCCAACTTGGTAACCCCACAAACAGCCCAGAGATAACGCATCTCTGTAGCCAACACCCTGTACTCTTATGCCTATCTGACCCCCACTAGTTCTAACACAAGCTCTACTCTCTTCATACTTTACAGCCACCAGCAGGCGACCCTTCACTCCATAGAGACTCAGAACTTCCCACAAACCTTCCCTACTTACTGTGTCATGGTCATATGCTTTCTCTAAGTCTACAAAGGCAACATAAACCTTCTTGTTTACAGCTAAAATACTTTTCTATCGCGAGTCTCATACAGAATATCTGATCTACACAACTCTTACCCGACATAAACCCACTCTGAATGTTCAGTATTCTCTGACTTCTGAAACCTTAGCATACACTTTCCCTGGTACACTTAACAAACTAATGCCACGATAATTCTTGCAGTCACACACATCTCCCTTACCCTTATACAGAGGTACTATAATATAGCATCCCTCCAATCCCTAGGAACTACACCATTATCAAAAGAAACCCTACATAAATTAGCCAAAAAAGTAACTACATTATCCCCGCCACACCTCACCATTTCCGAAGAAATAGCATCAACCCCATGGGATTTACCTAGTTTAAGTTCTGCCTCCATTTTAATTGCAATATATTATTAGTTACTCTAAGCAGATTCTAAGGCTTGGTCAGAAAGAAGTGACTGATGCACTATCTGACCCGCTGCAATACAAATAACTAAACATAGGTGCATGGTAGGCTACTCTGCCATCAGATGTAAGACGACCGTAACTCAAAAACTAGTAAGGGTGAAAGTCACATGCACGCCCTGCACTAATCCCCTCTGAGTCAGGAGGAATTAGTCCAGGACATGCATGCGACTTTCACCCTTACTGGTTTTTGAGTTATGTCGGTCTTCTTACATCTGACGGCAGTACTCACCTCAGTTGTTTTATGCAGAACACAGCTTCTGTAGGTAAATGTGATGTACCTACAAGGTCGCCCACAGCACACTCGGAAGTCCTCCCAGTCAGCGATTGCTCTCAAGTAGTTGGGTTGGATTCTGCAGAAGCATGATTGCAAAAGGGCCTGCGAAAGAGTGTAAATCAATCAGTACAAGGAAAAGGTGCAAAAATTCACACTCCTAAAGTCCTAATCAGCAAGTCGTTTTATTACACTTTTAATTATGAGTAGGCTACTATCGCAATGCTGATCCTCCAAAATTTGGGATAAATGTAACAATAGAATGAGAGTCAACTGCATGACTAACTGATCACTACCGCATTATTACATACGTACTCTCCCATGTGTATGTTTATTTCTTGACATAGTCTATAATCAGATAGTCTATGACCAATTTGCTTCTCGTTTGTCATGCTGCTTCTAGCAACCAAGGCTTACAGTACACTAGACTCAGATTTAAAACAAATCTATTGATCCAGCCAAAGTAGTATGCTGACGTGACAACTTGGCAGCAATGATGCTTAGCAATATCATCAATATTAAAGCCATTAAAGGAGAGTGATGCTATATAACCCTCTCTCAAATTATGACATTTGCCCAATTTGTCAAGATTCAAATGCGATTGCTGAATCATTTATATTTTAAATAAAAAATAAAAATAAATCTTAATTCACTTTTGCTTCCCATATTTTTCACAGTGGAAACAATCCTGGGCCCTTTTAGTCTCAATTTATTCTGCACCACCACAAACATTTCCCTCTCCTATTGGACCAACACTGCTTGTCCTAGTCTGCCATTCAGTAATTATCCTAAGTTTTCAGAACACCACACTGATCATGAATTTTAAATTATTACATACTCTTACAGTCTATGCTTGTAACTCACAGTCGATTAATTGCAGTTAGATCCAAGGTCGTTGAGCATCACTCGCTCGTCCAGGACATAGTGGCCAACTTGACTGCGGTGCTGACAGTACAGTATACGTCCTTCTGGTGTCCACGATGGTGCTTGTGTGTTGTGTCCCACCAGCATACCACAAACCCCATCCTACGTACATAATCGAGTGCATTCATGAGACATGATTTTCCTCCAACTTAATTCACCCCAATTTGACTGCACTCATTGGGTCACATTATTAGTGATCCAATTAAGATTTATGGCAATGTTTATTTAATGAACTCCATGAAAATGGCTGTTAGTCATTAGATACATACCGGCACATCGAATTTTTGATGCGGTGAAGGTTCGTGACATGCCACCAGTTTCCTTTGCACACTCTATTCCTTCCATGTCAAGATTAGGAGTGGCTTCCATTGGCCGATTTGCACCCACTTTCCTCATGACGTCTCGTCCTTGGACCCTTGGCCTTGAGCAAACAGTAGATCACATATGCTGTCCAGAAAATTGCAAAGGTGCAAGTGAAAAATATGAATCATGACGTGCGAAATGACGAGATTTAATTCGCACTGTAAAAATTTGCGAGGTTAAAATTCGGGTTTGATTCCGTAATAAATATTAGCCAAGCAGGTAGTGCTTACAAATTATTTCCATACATGAGAAATTGTGTTGCCAATTACATAAGGTCAGACGTCAATTCAAGTCTGCAAGGAAATTTTCTGATCGCACTTTAACAACCTAATTAACAATTAACAGTCGGTTTATTTCTGTTTCCTGCGTCATTGCCGTATGACAAACGTTTGCAAATTGCCCGACGTCCTTAAAAATTGCATGAAAAATCACATTACCCATTCGGAGGTAAACAGGCTAATGTAAACACTCTTATACTAATCAACGAATGAATCTGGACTTCTAGCAATAATCTTAAAGTCGTTATATATTTATTCATAAATAAACCGCCTGCTCCCTGTGGTATTTGGATAATGTCACAAAATATTCTCTAAATAATTTTACTCAATAAGTATAGGCCTACCCAATAAGTTCTTACGAAAAGGTTATAAGCAGTCGGAGCCAACTGACCACTGCAGAAAGTCTCTTTCGAGATCACCTTGGAGCTTGGACGTATATTTTGCGAGAAGATGATGTCCAAGCTGTTGATAACCTTATTGCTGATGGCTAACGTAGATGTCTTGGTCACATTTGATAACGTCACAGTAAAGGTTGATCTTCTGGAGAAGATTGAATCGCAGCTGGAATCATCCTGCATGATCGTGTTGGCCCACGATTATTCTACTCTTCCTCATCATCTCAACCAATGGCTCAAAATAATTTCCGAAAAAAGTCGCATGATTATGCCCATTCGACTTGACACTACTGAAGCTGAAATAAGTGTCACCGAGATTCCTGATGACCCCACAGTCAACCACACCTCAGCAGTGACCTACTGGTTCGACTGGTTGCATCGGCCAACCGCATATCCTACAGCACATTGCACATGGTTTGTCTTCTTCCTTCAGCATGAGAACTTCGAAGCTTTGATTGAGAAAACTGCAGCTACCATTCTTCTCAACACTCGTCAGCATCGTTTCATCTTCTTCACCAGGAATGGCGGCCAGGACGAAATCCTCACTCACCAACATTCACGGATCCTCAGGTGAGTATGAGTCATCTTAATTGCCTTAACATTTCTGTATTACATAAAGACTTTCATGGTCTACAGTCATTTTTTTAAAAGGAATTGGAATTGGCATTGGAAAGCTATTGCCCTTGACCGCCTGACAGGTCTTCATAAATGTTTCTTCGGTCTTATCTATGTGTGGCATTCATAACTTGCATTTACTCGGGTAATAGCAAGTTGCTATTGTTTACTCTATCCCAATCTCTGTTTTAGAGAGAGAGAGAGAGAGAGAGAGAGAAAAAGACCAGACGTGACCTTAGACATAGAGGGTCTATAAAATAATCGAAACTTATTAAAAATTGGGGCAAATATGATATCATTATACACACGCATTCATTCATTAATAATCGGCGCAAAATTCTGAGGAGTTTCATATGTTTTTGTTGTGACTCAAGTAGACTACGTTAGACTAAAACAATATGCATGCTATATTCCAGTTTTAAAATGAGTGCAACCGAGTGCGCAGCACAGTTCACGCAGCTTGCAGGGTTGGCATTATCAATGGATAGCTCTCTGTATATAGTATAGTAGGTGTACTGGTAAATAAGGGTTGCACTTCTTTCCAACGCTACACTTATTGGTGGGAATGGTCGACGTTGCCAAAAGGCTCCGAAACGAACCTCAGAGGCTACGGGCTGGGAGCATATACTACATAAGAGGCGCAAACTTCGGTCGGCGCCTTTGATGTCCGCGTCTCTCTGTTTGGGGCCGTTGCCAAGGCTGGCGGCCATTTTGAAGCGGGGGAAACGCCAACGAGGTATAAATAGGGTACAGGCAGGCCGTAAAGGTCCGCCATCTTTGATGGTTTTGGCGGCCATGGCACTTCACGGCAAGAACACGCGCGATTTCGAATATTTTTTTTTGCCGTACGAGCTCCTTGCAC
>JYFJ02007897.1:9079-31219 GCA_000934665.2 Catajapyx aquilonaris
CCCCCGACAGTACATCCTCCGGCATGTTTTATTGTTTATTCATGTAAATAGAAGAATTACTAAGTAACTATGTTGTTACAAAGTGTTTTTGTTTAGCAGACGGAGGGAATAAGGGGTTAGCAGACCCTTTTCCAAATTTTGGCAATCCCCCTACCCCCCACCCCACTTGAAGGTAGTACATGGGCTACTACCAGTTGGCACATAGGCTCTCCCTCTGCATACTTCTGCCGTGTTTAGGGGGAAAGTAGTACTATACATGCATGTTGGTGATGAGTCATGGTGCGGACAAAGCCCATCCGGGTGCTATGGTCAGCACGTGTCTTGCCGTCACTGAAGTGGTTCCCACCCTCTCTGACTGCTATATGTAATGTAATTGTTAAAGGGGAATGTGAAAATCTATGGCAACTACTACCTAATGCGATGAGTGTTGAGGGACATTTAAGAGGAAAGAAAGGATAAGACTTTTAATTACAGGCTGGCGCCAGTAAATTAGGACACATTTCGCAAGCTAACAGTACAAAGACAACAATATGTAGATTACTGTAATTGGTATAGCAAGAAGCTGTGTCTCTTTGGTTTACAAAACCGCCATGGTCAACATTGTGAACCACACCATGACCAGCAATAGGACAAGAGAGCCACTACTTTCGTGACTGTCGGCGCCGAAAGGACCCCCAAGGAGATAGTGGAGTTCCTCAAGCTCCCAAAAGAGCCTGATTTACTTGATAAAAAATAACTCTGATGCTGCCGAGAACCAGGAGGAGTTCTTCCCTTACGCAAAATGCACGTACATCGCTGAATCACCAAGAGAGGCAAGGAGTTTGTCACCGCAGTTGCCGAGAAGATTGAAAAGAAGGAGAGGACTCTGGCACGTCCATATGCATTGTCATACCCACAACAATGGATAAGACCCAACTAGCTCAGATGGGACGCAGGTTCCGTAGGAAAGATACCTGAATGAGAGTTCAAACCAGATATATTATATCCTTCAGAGTATACAGAACAAGTGCCAAAGAGCGAGAGGGCTGCCGAGCAGCACCCCTCCTTATACAGGGTGTGTCGGAACTCTACCATAAGCCATGTACCAATGGCATAAGGGGCACCAGAGCATCATTATAATTATGTAGAGGGGTCATCATGTCTAGGCAGCCACATCACGTAGATAATTGATCATTTGCGAAGTAGCGATTGCGCTTAAGCGTGATTGTAGAATAGCAGTGCATCTGGGGGGAACTGCATTCTAAGAGCCCTTAGTGACTACCCCAATAGCAGTGTGGCAGTAGCCCCCCAGAAAATAGCTGCGACCTTCACCTGTGATGCGATTGGCGGCTGAAGGTTTGCATACCTGCCAGGATATTTTATACCTATTGGTTGAGGTCAATTATCTCAGTCATGCGGCGGCCCAGGCCTATGATTCCGATACTGTAAATGATCATCTGCCGACCATTACGCCATTGGCATATGGCTTATGGTAGAGTTCCGATACACCCTGTATAAGGTCCCTTCCCCCCACAATGACGTCAGAACTGGAAGGGGGGATGAGAGTGGGAGCAAGAGTTGGAGGCAATGGACAAGCGCCTCACAAGGCGGGAAGGGGTTGGAAATACAACATATCAAGAACAAGGTTCCTGATAGCGTTCTGGCCAAAGAGAATGGTGTGCACCACAAGATCATCTCCAAGATGGTGAAAGAGGACTTATGATGAAGTCCTATTCTTGAGGACTGGCCGCGACTGGCAGTCTCCTGACGGATGCCACGCAGAAGAGACCTAAAGTACCACTGGGGGTCGGACTTATGTCCCTGCAGCTTCCCAAACTGCAACCCCCATGTCTACTACATGTATGGTATTGTTGAGAGAGGGGTTGACAATGTCCATTACGATACTAGTAGTGAGTCAAGATCGCCGTTTCCGAAGTGATGGGGCACATGAAAAAGGATATCCTCACCAAGCCCTGTGAACTCTTCAAGTCTCTCCTAGAGGCTGCTGTGGCCACCAATGGTGGACACATTGAAAAATTTAAACTGTAGATATGGTACCGCTACTTATGTTTCACATATTCATTTCATTGTATTTGATCTAGTCCTCTTTTTAACGGTGTTTCTATCTACTTGTTTATTTGTCCTAATTTATCGGCGCCACCCTGTATATTGATATGCAACTATTTCATATAAAGTTCAATATGCCATCTGAAAAGCCAACATACTGTGTCAAAGACAGCCCCTACTAACCGAATTGCGTGCTCTTGCAAGGGCTGCTTCCTGAAGGTTGGCTCGCAACTCACAGCCTGTGGAACTTGCCCTCAAGCGCATCGTTTCTGGTGGAAGAGATCTGCAAGAATATAATAAATAGATAAGGCCGCAAACAATGACAGAAACTTAACTATAATACAGCAATTGCATAAATTGCCCAACATAAACTTCAAATTGTAGTGGCATAAAATGATGGGAACGTGTGAAAAAAAAGTTGTGACAAAAAACTAGCAGTACTCTTGCAGTGAACCCAACTGTATGTTAAAGGATTTCCCCACTTTGACCCCTCGCCCTGGGATTACTGTTCCGCGTAGCGAAAAACGGATTGCACCTTCGGATTCATGATTTTTTGCCAGATTTTTAGAGCCAAACTAGTTTTTTGAGTGGAGTGCCCCTTTAAGGGTGTTGCTAGTGTTAAGCCGAGATGTTCATGTGTCAATAGGACCGTGGATGTGGCTGAAGCTAAGGTTGTTTGTTTGGATAGGTGTAAATGTCGTAGGTTAATTAATGGGTAGAATATTCACGGGTTTGTGAGGAATAGCAGTGTCCATTGAATACTTCCGAATGGCTAGAGTGTTTGCAGGTTGGTGGGAGGAGTCAGCGTCTGGAAGTTCATACTCTGGCTCTGGGTGCTGTGCAGAACTACAGGGTTGGCAAATATCTCTTGCACAGTAATGCATAGGTTGACACCGGTAGTCATGCGCGCAAGGGTGTCTGCCTCTCTCTCTGTCCTGCACAGCACTTGGAGTTCAAGTGTGGATTTCCATATGCTGGTTCTTCTCGCCGGTCTGTGGGTGTTCTGGTCGTTTGGAGGTGAATATTCCAGTCACTTGGAGGAATTTAATAGTTGCTGATTCCTCTTTCAGGGGGATTGGGGGGGNGGGGGGGGGGGCAGAGTACCACGTTGTGTAGTGTAATATTTAAATTTAATTTAATATTGAGTGTTTGTCGTCTGAGATGGGCAGTGGTGGGGGGTGGGACGTGTTGTTTATAGGTTTATTTTTACAAGTTTCAATTTAGTTCATATTTTGGGTTAGCTTGTGGTTCCCGTCATCGCTGACTACCCCTTATAGGGAAATGTCGTGATAGTGACGATGATTTTCTGGGGTTGCCAACTAAAAAATTTGGAAAGCACTCCACTAAGTCAACCACCTGAACGGGAATTTATATAGAGCTGGGGTACGAGTGTCAAGGGGCTGCTAATATATAATAATTTTATATACAGGGCTATTCATAAGTCTTGACCCTATTTTAAAAATTCACCAAAAATACACTACACAACAGATAGTTGTAATTAATATACCAAAGGAGTGAGAGAGGATCTGAGTTTTTTTTACACACATTACAAATGTTCAATGTGTCCTCCTCTGGAGATGCGGCACACACATAGCCGATACTCCATTTCGCCCCATACGCGAGCAAGCATGTCATGGTCAATCATTGAGAGTTTGTGACAGCCATGGTGATGCAGTGGCCAAGTTCCTGGATATTTGCAGTGAGTGGAGGCACAAAGACAGTGTCGTTCACAAATCCCAGTAAGAAAAAGTCGCGAGTTAAATCAGGTGACCAGGGTGGCCACCGCATTAACACATCATCATCGGGACTTGTGCATCCAATCCAACGTCGTGGTAGGTTTTGGTTGAAGTACCATCGCACCTGGGTATGGAAATGAGGTGGAGCACCATCTTGTTGAAAGAGGTAATCCTCCATGTTCATTTATAATGTATAATTTATCATTTTCTAACTACTGCCTCCTAGTGGCCCAGCAACGCTACAACACGAGAGGGGTTTGCTGTAAAAAAAACTCGGATCCTTTCTCGCTCTTTTGGTATATTAATTACAACTATCTGTTGTGTAGTGTATTTTTGGTGAATTTTTAAAATAGGGTCAAGACTTATGAATAGCCCTGTATACAGGGTGGACAAACTTCAAGTGTCGTTTTATAACGGCTATTAATAGAAGCGCTTTACGATTGACGTAGCAGCAACGTGTAAAATGGCCCACTTCGGCGCCATCGAAAATATTAGCTGTGTTTCGTTTGCAGGCTTCCCCCTTGCATTACAGGTCCATGGCCCATCTGGTGCCTTGGACGTCACCCATTTCACCCAGGCGCATCGCAGGTCATGTGTGTACCTCCTTTTTTCCAGGTCAACCCAGCAGCAGGGTTGATTACATGTGTGCTGCTATTGGCAGCTAATACTTTTGATGGTGCCGAAGTGGGACATTTTACACGTCGCTGCTACGTCATTGCAAAATCACTGCTATTAATCGCCATTATAAAACTACACTTGAAGTTGGTCCACCCTGTATAATAAATAAATAAAAGGCACATTTACAGGCTCTTGGTGAGTCCAGAAGCAACATCCCCTCCTGGCACCATGACTCCCATTGGGGCAACTCCAGCTGTACTCCCCATTTTCCACTGCTCTACCAACTTGTTGTCCATTGATGCACTTCTCAAAAGGCCTGAACTCTCACCATTTTCAGCCAGCCTAACTGGATGCACCCGTGATGGACAAAGGCTTGTGGATATGCTTTCTGATGAGCCTAATTCACTGGTGCACATTGACTCCTAAAAAGAGTTTATTGTAACAATCATTGCAGAAGTGGAGGGTACATAAGGTTAGATGAGGAAAGTGAACATCACTTTTAAAATGGTTCAGTTGTATGCATCTAGCAATGGCCAGAATGTATGAACATGTCAAGTTTTGACAGCATGTACAGGGTTGTTTCACCTCTATGGCAGCAAATTTTAGAATTACCATCAACGATGCTGTTCTATGTGATACCTCTGTATTCGGACTATCGCCCAACATCGAAGCTTCCATTCCATGAGACTTCTTTGCAGAGCAGGAAGGTCCATTTTGTCCCCTCCACCAGAAAGACTTTCCAAATGCTTTCAAGAGACTGGGGAGGTCTCCTGGCGAGGGCCCTTTTTAGCAGACTAAACCGTAGAAATCCATGTCACAGGTATTGGGAGATTTGACAGGGATGTTAGTATGCAATGTTTCCCTGTTTCAATCTCTATACATCTCATGTAGGCCACCGTCAATTGAGACGTATGACTTGATGCATCAACACCTTTGAAGTGTCCCAGCCACACAGCCGAGGGATATCATGTCGATGCAATGGTGCCAGTACGTTCCTCTGATTGTAAGCAGAACTTACAATGGCCTTTTATCCAACTGTGTGCAGTGACCTTGCCTTTGTGGCAGTATCCCACCAGCCGCGACTACCACGAAACTACAAGCTTCACGTTCTTTGCACTGGTGCACACAATCTGAATGGGCTTTGGCTGTGTTGCGGTAGCAAATAGCCCATACCTTGCTGCAGTCAGCTAGGTACACCCTTGCTTCATCCAGTGAAACGACATGCTTCATCTTTCACCAGCTAAATGTCTCTCGTACAGCATTCTACAGTTGGTCTTGCGCTCTGCAATGTGGCTCGGTTTCAGAGCATGAACTTCGGGTTTGTGATCTACTTCCAAGTTCAGGTCTTGCGATGAAAAGTTGATGGGGACACTCCCACACATGCTGTGATGTGCCCTTTGGTCTTTGGGTTCTCCTTTGTTACCATTACCTTCACTTTCTTCGTCACCTCCAGTGTTCGGTGCAGTGTGGGGTGTCCCTTCCAGCCGTGTCCGGAGATACCAACGACAGATGATGTGGGGCTTTTGTTGTGATTCAACACTGCATTGATACCTTTGTCTGACATGGTAAAATCTTTTAGCTGACACTGCTTCCCGATCTGACTGTACAGTACAGCTCATAAAGAATGGTATGACTCTATGGACAAAATGTTTATTCTGTTCCCAACCCCTGGGTCACCAGCATGTTTTTAGGGGTCATGAGGAAGGCTGGGAAAAGGCAATTAAAATCAAGAAAAAAAGAGAAGAAAAAAACAAGGCAGAGTAAGAAAATTTAAGGGGGGAAATTCATCTCAAATATATGTAAGCATTATACCAGGTTGAACATTTTGGTAAAAAAAAAAAATTCGGAAAAAGTCGGGAGGGGGTCATATGGGTTCGCCAGAGATCTAGGACAAGTTGTCCATAGTGTTGCGACGAAATCAGGTTGGGAATAATGCTGGAGAGTCATAATAAACACGTCGTCCATAGAGTCATACCATTCTTTATGAGCGGGACTGTACATATATTCCATGTTGGAAAAAGCAACCATGTATCATTCCCAAAAAGGAGCTACTTATGGAGGCATGCCGCACTGTACAGCTTTCTTGCACATGGTGCAGATGTGTCCTGGTCTGAGCTTTTCACCAAGGCCCATTTCACCCAGGAATCTCGCCCATGGTACTTCTCCACTGCCATTTGGTTGGTTGGTTGGTAGGAAGGGTTACCCAGCTTGTATGGCTCTTTCTGAGTCGAGCCTTGGCAGCCGGGGGTAGGAGAGGAAGGTGTGGGATTGCAAGGTAGGGGGTGGGTTAGAAGGGTGGGGGAGAGGAGGGCTGGCCCCGGCTGTACTGCAATGCCGGGTCCAACCCAGGGACGGGGGTGGGATATTCTCCCAAGCACCCCATCCGACCAAGAAATGCGAGTTAGGTCCAAGGACCGCTCGAGTAGGAGAGTACCGTCGCTGGCGAACCAGCCGGGATCTCCATTAGGATATTCTCCCAATGTATGTGTATATAACTTCTCCACTGCCATTTAAACTTTGCTACCATAAATGTGAAACAGCTACCCTGTATTGTCATTATTATTTTCCAATAAATTAGTAAAAATGAAATACAGAGAGAGACTGTCAAAACTTTGAGTACACTGATATAACCCAGCATGTGTTCACAGGAATCATTGACAGTTGTAGGATAAGTTGTAAGGGAGGCATGCCTTTTTTGATCCAGAAGAAAATGCACCAATCTATACTGCACACATTTTAAGGATGCATGGCGTGACACAGAAATTTTAAAAATCAGTGACACATTTTGGCTGTTAAATAATTTAATATCCGAAATATATCACATATTTTTTAATTTTCTATGTCAAGCCATGCACACCATCACAACACATGGATGTACATTTTTGAAGGGCGTCATTATCGTGATGAAATAGAAAAATGCAAAATTTCGACACCTAACTTCACGATTTATTTTCACTACTTTGCTTCGTAATTTTTCGTAATTAAGTAACTCGAATCCAGGTAGCTACATTGCAGAGCACTCCAAAAAAATTTCATGACGTTACTGGAATTAGCAAGAGCACAAAGACTTGAAATAAAATGTCAACTGGTACCACTTCTTATGGAAATCTGCATCCTATAACTGAGGTTTCCTATATCCAAATACCAGTGGTGGGCAGGGTTCCGCTAATCTGCTAACTGCTAATTAGCAAAGCTAACTTTTTTGTTAGCTGATTAGTGTTTTCGGTAACTTTGTAGACTGTTAGTGGACCACTAACTCGTTCGTCTTTACAATGATTTGTTTTTTAAATTATCATTTATAATGTAATATCATGTAAAACATATTTTGTCGTTTTTTTTGTTCTTTTTGTTCAGGTCCTTAACTTCGTAAAGTTCTCTGCTGCTGACTTTCATGGATTTTCTTTTGGACACCCATAATTTCGAACTGTAGGGTACCCTAAAAGGACTTGAACATAGGTCCAAACAGTAAATAATATCTGTGGACTGACTTTGCGACAAGTTGATGCTGTCACAAAGTCACCCTGCAAAAGTACGAAATTCATCAAACACCCTCGAATCTTCTACAAATTAAGTTCAATCTTGCATCATGTTATATAATTTTTTAGCCAATTACTCTCATCGCAATTATGCCGGTCGCTTTTAGGGAAAGTAATCAGATGAAGTGCCAACAAGCCTCGCAGTTTGCAAACTTGGAATACAGGTAAAATCTCGTTTTAGCGAATACCAATACAACGAAATTTCAGTAGAACGCCATAAAAATTAAAATTTTGGTTGGCCAGCCGTAAGAGCAATGTATTTGTAATCCCGTTATGACGAATTGCGTTACTACGAAATTTTCAGTACAACGATTACGAAAGGTGGTTCCCCGGCTAGCATTGAACCCGATATAATGAAATATGCACTAGTGCTCCAGCACTGTCTAGCGATAAGCGAGTGTGTGGTCGTGCGTAACACCGTCAACAATCGTGAAATGTTGGGGTAAAAGTTGCATCAAGGGGTCGGCAGTGTCTGCTTTGGGGAGTGACCAGGACGCCGAAGACTCAGATGACCCTGACGACCTGTCTGTGTGGAGGTCCGTTGCTGAAAGCACCGGAGTGCCGGATGAAGTTACCTTCCACGATTTTGTAGCGGCAGATGACGACGCCAGGAGTTGACAGATTCGGACATACTTGCGGGGGAAATCCACCCGGGGTTCCCACCTTTATCCGTGCAGAGTTGGGCCATCTCTGGCTTCATTTCGGGTGGCAATTTCCGACAGACTAAGCCACCCGGGGGAGTTCACAAAATGACCAAGCAACGACATTGCACTTGCACTTTGCACATCCCCTCCTATTCATTCCCCCTTCGCTCGCGGTACCCGGGCGTTACAGAAAAGGACCACTTGTAAAAGCTTGTACATCTTAAGCAAATAAAGGTACCGTGCCAGATGCCCAATTAGGGCGGTGCACTAACCCCCGATTTTACTTGCGGGGGAAATAAAAATAACCAGTCTCGATTTAACGAAATTCCGTTATTACGAAAAGATTTGGCCGGGCCCCGGGGGCTTCGTTGTAACGAGATTTTACCTGTATTACCCCCAACAATGTGCGAGGTGTGGCAGCTTTTCCAGCTGTCTGCCAGGTCGCATCACATTCGCAGCCATCTACTGGCACTGGTTCCAGTCCAAAACTTAAAATAATAGTGGTGAGAGAATTGAAAAACTGATTTGTTATGGTGGGCTGCTTTTGTTACAAATAAACGTTATTGCGTTTTGTATATGTTTACTTTTTGTCCGGAACAGTAAATAACTAAATAAGGCATACTGTGTACCAGTGCTCTCTAGGCTCTAGCACTCTCGGTCTGTTTTAATTTTTTAGAAGGGTTGTCGAGCCAAAAAAATGCTAAATTCCTATAATAAAAGTTGACGTTAGCTTCTGCTAATCTTTCTGCTGTTTAGCGTTGGTGATTTAGCGAAGTCAATGGTTTTAGTTAGCAGATTAGTGGTTAGCCGTGCCCACCACTTCCATATACAGAGGCCATATGTGAAGATATGAAGAGAGTTGGCTATAACTGAGGGTTGCTTATAGCCGAGGCTCTTACATCGGGAGTCGACATAATCAAACTAAATCAAATGAAAGGAAAGGAAATGAAGTGTCCGTGAAGGCTTGTTTCTGCAGTGGAAAACCTTGCACGCTGTGTTCACATTCAATGTACATGGTGTTCCAAGTTCGTGGGTCATTTTTATTAATCACTAATATCGTCTAAGTAGTTATTTTTGTGTAGCTTGTTGTGCCCCAATCCAGGTGCCTCAGTACTATCAGGTGGTTGAGTGTAGCAGTGGCTATAGAATAGGGCACCTGGTCAGGGGTGCAACAAGCTAAAAAAAAAAAAAAACTTTTTTTTAAAACTACTATCTTGGAACACCCTGTATAATGGCTCTATCTTCAAAATTAGGCCATGACAATTTTCCCATTTGGAACTTCCAGTCACTTACGTCAATATATTTAAATGATTTATTAAATTTATCAACATCAGATGTGCTCTTCCCCCCTGTACACATTTGCCTGGGAAAAGTGGACACCTCCTTCCAATTTAGACAGGTACTCATTTATATGACTTATTGGTGTGTAATGCTCTTCATTGCCATCACATTTGTGTAATATTGGCTAATATTTTATAATTGTGTTGCAGTGATGGCAAGCAGTCCTCTCACATGTAAGAGTGAGTTCCTAGATTTAGGCCCTCTTGTGTTGCAGTTCAAGTGCATGGTAGTGCATAGTAGAAGCTACAGTGTTGGACATTAATCAAGGCATATTGCTAGCGACATTTTCCGAAGCGGCAGAAGGAATCCAAGATAAGGATACTGCAAGCTGGTCGAGCAAGATTTGTTCTTCTGCTGCTTCGGAAAATGTTGCTGGCAGTATGCCTCGATTAATGTCCAACACTGTACAGCAGGTGACATAGAAATATGCTAACACATTTAAAGAAATAAAATATGTGCACTTACCCCATCAAACCTTATTTCTCTATGCATGTACGTAATGCACTGTAATTTACCTGTGATCCCTGAATGCCTGGTGCTGCCTGGTGATCTGCTGCCTGGTGATCTTCTGCCTGTTGCAGGGGATGATAAGGGGCACATGGAGGTGATGGAGCAGTAACTTGAATAGCCTGGGAATGAGTGTGTGGGGCACTTCCATTGACATTTAGTGGCTGCGACGGCTGCTGCTGGTGCATCAATTTCTTCTTCTTTTCTTGTTCATGTACACGAAATCTTTCTAGGGCTTCATCTATGAATGAATTGGGTGCCCTCTTGCAGGGAACCTTGATTTTCCCTATATACAACACCTGGGAATAGGAAGTAACATTTATTGTAACAGGTATTCAAGAGTGCATGTGTGCAAGAGTTGAAGGCAATGTCATGCACTTAACAAGGATGTATATACAAGGGCGAATCAAATGAAGCCCATTCCTGGCGTCTGGAGAGGACACTAAACTCAGAGACTTGAAACTCCTACCACACCAAGATAGTACCAATACCTTCTAAATGCATAGGTAAGAGCCCTTTTCGAGAATATGCCAGTTGGAGATACTACACTACAGGGTCATGCTAGGCAGTTGGAGTCTTGATTACGGCATCAGCCATGGGTCATAGAACAGTTTAGCATGATAAAAGTCGATATTTCATTTATGGCACTTAAACCCTTGTGCATGTCCACTCTTCAATTACTGTACAGAGGCAAAATGGGGCACGGTTGTCCACAAAGAGGTTCAACACTGGTCCATGGACCAGTGTTCCCCAGAGGTAAGCAACTGAGATGATGTTATGAATCGTAGATTCCATTGCAAATGACACTTTCCAAATTTCCAGCATTTATGGACAAACGACGACACTATTCAACAACATTTTTACATCAAGATCATGCCCAGCATCTAGGCCTGGCATGGCATTTAAACTGTGAGTTAGAAGTAACTTCACTACCCTTCAAGTAGCTTTCCCCTGATACAGCAGGATCGCAGGCATCTCACAGGTGGCTGTCATGCTGGCAGGATGCACAATAGTGACTTGTTTCACGAGGTACCAGATGAAGATGTTATTCCAGTTTCTCATATTTTTAAAATAGAAAGGACCATCGTGCGTCATGGACCACTGTGCCCCGCTCTCCCCTACTATCATAACAATTTTATGATTATCACATTCCCATTGGCAAGGACTCACCTCAAAGAATTGTGAAGAGCCAAGCATAACATCTGGACCAAGAGATGCCAGGCTTAAGGGAACAGGCACTCCTGATGAACTTGGGACAGGCACTGTAACCATTCCTGGTGCCGATGCAGCACCCCGAATGGTAGAACCAGACATGGGAGATTCTTTCATGTGTTCCCTCATTGATGCAAACAACTCCACTACCTGAAGTGAAATACCACCATTAAACTGACTTAGAATCTTTACATACAACTCTGGGAATGGTAGGCCTATATGTGACTGTAGGCTTGATAAAGCAACAAATTCCATTTATAAATGCTGCATAGTAATTGCTAAAGTCATATCTAATAAAATTATGCAACAATTGCAAGAACTGCTGTTTATTATCATTTCAATAAGAGTGCTGGGGCCCTAGCTGTCAACTGGTTGACCTTGAGAGGAGGCATAAAAGCAGCATGAAGTTTCCAACTACATTTATAAATGTAAGACCTTGACCTAGCACATAAAAATGAGCCTGATTCATATATCACATTTCACAGGATACACCTCCCTGACTACAGATCTGTTACATACAGACTGTTCTGTCACACGTTTGCATACAATATCGTGCATTTTTAGAATACATCACAAGGACTCCAGACAGGATGTTACATGGTTCTCATTGCATTGTGTGTAGATAAATCCCACCTTAGAAATAAAACATGGAAGACCTCCCATATAATAATTCCAGAAACACATTAACCATTAACTTGAAATTTGGGGTCCTTTTTGGACCCCAGGGTATACTTGTCACCACCCTGAAGCAAGTTTTTGTCAAAATTAAAAATCCCACACCTGTATTCCTCAAATATACTCTTTCATACCTGAAAAAAAAAGTATGCGCAATGAAAAAACAATGCAAGCCAGTTAACGTCATTGAAACGCTCACTGCTATCAGTTTATTTAATCTAGACCCCTGTGTTTGACTCGTAACAACTCCCAGGCAAATTATTCAAAAAAATTAAGTTACATATTGTTCTATAGTGTCTATCTAATGATATATTTGAAACATTGAGATCGCCATTTCTGTAATCATAATTAAGTTAATTGCACACCTGTTATCTCGGCCGTTTCTAATCCGAATTACTTTGCGAATGCATCGACAGCAAGCCAGAAATGTGCGTGATAAAATTACACCGTGCTCTATTATACCAAAATTTTTAAAGCATTTAACCTTGGAACCGTGCCGTGCCTGAAAGTTACGGCAACCGTGCCGTGAGGTCTTTTCGGACCCCATCCATATTTTAATTTTTATTAATTTTTATATAATACTTTTCAGTGTATTCATTATATACAATCATTCTTTGAACAATGCCTAAAATGTTCGCTAATTCAAAATAAACATGCACTTCCTGTTATATACTGTACAAAAATTGGCAAAAGTTCATTGTAATTATCATTTTAATGCATTTTAATTTCTTGGGGTCCAAAAAGACCCCACGGCACGGTTCCAGGGTTAAATGTATCGCCGTGTATTCCCGCCAGAAAACGGGCTGGGAACACCGCCTATAAAACTTAAAACTTAATCAACCAATTCGTTTAAAATATTTAGTGTAAGGGGCCGTCCATAAATCACGTGATGCTGCTGGGGGGGGGGTTATGCATCAGAGTCACCCATGCACTTGGTATTGCCAGTCTTTACCAANGGTGTCTGAGCATATATCACGTGACATTTATACATGGTGAAAATGGAGCCAGGGCGCACTTCCTTTTGGTTCTACCTGGTTCTACTTGTAGTTCCTTTAATACGTGAAACATTTAAAAAGGCGATTTCACTCTAGCAAGAGCTCTTGACTCTAGTTGATTTTTTTCGCTTTCGGCTACAAGACTGAGATAATCAAATTTAATTATTAAAATTCAATGCCAGCACTTGCGTCTTAGTATTCGTCTCTTTTAATATACCGCCGTTTATATGTCTTGCAATATAGCATTGTCAAGTACGAATGCAGTCTGAATAGGAACAAAAAAATATCACGTGACAAAGGGCCGGGGAGGGGGACTCAAATGTCACGGTGGGTCACATGGGGGGAGCGAAAATGGCCCAAAAAAGTGTCACGTGATTTATGGACGGTCCCTATAATAGAGCACGGTGTAATTTTATCACGCACATTTATGGCTTGCCGTCGATACCTTCGCAAAGTAATTCGGGTGATATAAACGGCCGAGATAACTGAGGTGTGCAATTAACTTAATTATGATTACACAAATGGCGATTTCTAAGTTTCAAATAATATGTCATTAGATAGACAAAGATTTGCACTATCCAGGGTTCACTGGGGGATTTTTTTGGCCTCCGGGAAGTGTCAGAAAAAAATTCACTTTGTAACGTCGGCAACTACTCAAAAAATGACACCTTTCCGCCTTCTTTTTGCGATAAAAAATTAGAGACTGACGATAGGACAACAACTCGCATATATGTAACGTGGATTTAAACAAGCTTTCGAACGACATGTAACTTTATATTTTTGAATAATTTGCCTGGGAGTTGTTTCGAGTCAAACACAGGGGTCTATGTTAAATAAACGGATAGTATAGTCGTCTTGTGGTTCAAAAAGGACCCCACGTTTCATGTTAGCGACCAGTTTTTTTCTGACCATAATCACCCATAGCAAAATCATGACCTGACATGCATCATCACATAATAGAAAGCAACATGACCCAAGTAGTACATTATTTTAGTGATCAACCCTTCCCGCAATTGAGAAATACAGAGTATTTATTTCAATCTCCCTATTTTTATGCACATCAAGAACGACCACACGTCAACAATGAACTGCGCCTCATGAGTCAACCAAGCGTCATAGGAGATCAATTTTTTTTTGTACGTGTCACGTATAATACACACCAAATTTAGGATACCGGTACATAAAAATGGTTACTTTTGCTGTCGATGTAAGTTTATAATATAAAAACCACGTGGGGTACAAAAAGGATCCCATGGTTGGCATGAGGTTTCCTATTGAGGGTTAATATTAAGAGTAATGTCCATTACAGGTGGAGTGTGCTGCATATTCTGCAGGTGCATGCCCTGTATTTTCATTCACCACTCCAACAGGTGTTTTGTCTAACAAATAACAATAATTCCAATACACTACCAATATCATGTCCTACATTCGGAAACAACACGTACTGTAGTGTGTTCCAACTGAAATGCCCCTATAGGGATTAGCGATTTTAAAGTAGCATGCAGCTTATTATTAAGCAGTTACTTTTGAACAGTTACTTCCAGTGGTTATAAAACATTAACTGCTATTGAGTTGAATCGACACATTCATTCTGGCCTTGAAATGAAAATGACCCACTAGCCCCTGAGGTCAATAGATGTGCCCATTATGCCATCCTGAATCATTTCAAAAGGATGGATCCATTCTACAGCAGCTAGAGGCACGTTACACGGCAGTTTTGTATCGCTTCCCCTTAAACCGCGTTAATTCGGAGAGATTTCGGTATGGAGTTACACGAGAGGCCTTGGGGCACCTTAGTCCACCTCCCCCACCCCCTCTGGAGTTGGGAGTGATTGGGAGCAGCGTTGCCTATTTAGTGGTTATGTAGTTTTTTTTTGCGATCCCAGTACAGTAGCTGCAAAGACACAGCTGGCAACGTATTTTACAGTGCTCTTGAAGGGTCGTCCAGTTACACGGCAGGCTTAACCCGCTTCTAATCCCTTGAAACGATTGTACAAAGTAGTTCATCTTAAGGCGCTAGCGAACGTCGCGCGTCGCTCCGAGTTTTGAAGCGCTTTAGCACAAGTTACACGACAGCGATGAATCGCTCTACGCGAAGCGGCTCCCTGAAAAGCGATACTGACAAAGCTGCCGTGTAACATGTCTCATTGATAACCTCAGAAACCATCTGTTCCAGAGTAACAGCTTAAAAATGCAATAGCTTGTTGCAAAAAAAAAAAAAAACACCGTTAGCCACTACGTATCGCACTGTATAAATGTCATGCGGAGCCCCTATATATTAGGGTTTCTCGATGGTACATCCTTTGACGAAATATTATACACAATAAAAATACTGACGAAATTAAACCAATAATCACGCGAACATGGTTTTTCCATCTGGTAAAAAGTCACCAATGTATGTTTAAAATCTCATGTATGCCGATAGGGATAGTAAAAATCACCCGTCCTTTAAAGACACAAAACCGGTTTACTATACACTTACGTAAACACGCGACATGATTGCGATATTGGCACAATCATTTTATTCTGCTCATCACAAGTACAAGTGATACGAGAATGGTAGTAAATACAGAACTTTACCATATTTATACAGTGTTTTTCGGATTTCTGCTGACATGCAGATCGATGTAAATGTCTCTTACAGGTGTACAGTACGCCCGTGTCACGCTGCACGCCTTCCGACGCGACGGATCTGATACGGAAGAATACCAACCCGAAGTAGGATAATAATTATTCCACCGGATAATTCCGATACGCACGGTGCAACAGCCATATGGGTTATCATGCTAGTAAAATTAGATGCCACAGTACTGCGACAATTTCATGCCCCTTTGTGTGACGAGTCACAAAAAGTGCCACGTCGGCAACACTGTATAAAATGCATACGTCTTTTCGTTTAAAGGCCGGTATAGTGTAAGCTGTAACTGCTCGGTATTAAAGCCTAACCATGTGGCATGAGCTTCACGCCGATGCAAACAGTAAAAGAGAATCAACTAAGATCGCAAAAAATGGCATCTCCTGGACCGACCCCGCGATATGCATGTATTTGACCCACTGAACATGAATTGAAACCTACTGGCATTAATTAGTCCAATTTAAAAGACATTTTGACCCACTTTCGACCCGCAATAAATCACTGGCCTGACTCACCACAACAATGCGTCCAAAAGCCAAGTTTACGTAGGCTGTGCGCCAGAATCAGTCGTGCAGCAGAATGAGCGCTCGCACGTTGTTATCGTTGGGACAAGCTGACCTTTTCGCAGGTCTCGGTTTGCATCATGCCCAACGGCTCTCATACCAATATTTATAGTGCTTGTCTCTTCCAACTTGAAAGCAGGCCTGGATTCCAGCCAAGACACACACCCTGCGCTTTTTTAGACGTCTACCTGCGCCAGCATACAATTCCATTCATGCTACCCCCTTCCAAACAACCGACCACTTTCCGAAATAACAAGTCCGTCTTGTGACGTCAAATATGATTCAGATGGAGGTTAATGGGGTCCTGGTTTAAGAGGATTGGGCAAATAAAATCGTACCGGTAATTAGGGGTCAGGGTTGCACTGTGACGCAATCAATCATATTATTTGTGTTCAAACAATGGACTGAATGAATTTAAACTAGCAAATTCTAAGTGGTATGCAGCACTAAAAGCATTAGCAACTGCTAGCAGAAGCATATAGTCGAGGATACTTGATTGCAAAATCGGTACTAAATACATACTGGCATTCCTGCTAAATGCGCGACATCTGAATCAGGCAAGCCATATTCAGATGACCCAAGGAGTAGACCATCTTGAGGTAGTAATTCCCACCGGATAATTTGACTGGCGCGGTGTAACGGCCTCAGTGGTACTGTACGTGATTTGCTCATGTGGTGGCTTGAGTGACAAACTCCTACGTCTCTACACCGTTGAAATCCTACACCTCCAGGAGCTCAAGTTTCCAGTTCCTGACACTGGACACTTCCACTGCTGAGTAACTCTGCACAGGACAAGCAACACTAGGCCTTATCATATACTGCATTATAGGGATTTCTTGGAGCTCCCAGTCGACATATCTGACTGCGAGTGTCAAATCGCGTATCATTATATGAATGGGCCTTTTACACCAGTCAAACGGAGATTCCGATTTTCATGGGCCCCGTGTACTTCAGAGAAGCTTCAGAAAGCTGCATAGCATTGACGCATGTCTACCATGTGATGCAATGTACAGTGTCTAAGGTACAGTGCTGGACATATTAGCCGTCGCTGAATGTTTTTTTCCGGCGGCTGCGGCGGCGGCGCGGCGTTACGTGGCAACCCTGTCCGGCGGGCCAATTCAAACATCAGCCCATGGAGAGCGCTTCCATTGTTGCCACTGTTTACAAATCGAGCGAGTGAGTGCGCAGGCAGAAGAGACCCGTCGCTGGGTCGTCCGCGTCACTCACTCGATTTGTAAACAGTGGCAACAATGGAAGCGCTCTCCATGGGCTGATGTTTGAATTGGCCCGCCGGACAGGGTTTCCAGGTAACGCCGTCGCCGGAAAAAACATTCAGCGACGGCTAACCATTTCACAGAAAAAAAAAAATCGCGCGACAAACGGCGCGCGTTGCGGCAAATTTGTCGCTCGGCAAATTTGTCGCATCGCCTCGGTTTGCCGCGTGTGCAAACACAAAAAGAGCTGCGACACGACTGACGACTAGCGACAAGTCTGGGAAACAAAAGACACGCAGTCACGTGAACGACAACCACGACTCCCTATTGGCTGCGTCATATTCAACGCGCGACAAATTCTGGCTGGCCAGTTCTTGCAGTGCGGGATATTTGTCGCGCGACAATCTCCGACGCGCGGCAAAAATTTTATGTGAACTGCACTGCGACGCGTTTGCCGACGCGTTTGCCGCTTGACGCTGCCGCAAAATCTTTTTGTGTTTTGGCCTTAATATGTCCAGCACTGTATGTATGAACCGGTATGAACTGTGCAGTATACTGTACAACAATGATTGATGTTACATCAATAAATTACTCCAATGCATACCACAATACAGTAAAACACAGGTAAAACATCTGTAAGTCGAATCTCCATGGGACCGAGGAAAAACTTCGAGTTATAGAAGATTCGAGTTAGAGAAGTTTGGATTTTTTAAAGCACATAACTCTATAAGGAAGCCTACCTTTATATCAAGCGACGAAAGGTGTTCAAAACCTTGTCACTATCACACTTACAATGTTCCTAGTTGTTTTGTTGTGAAAAAAACTCCGTTATGGACATTTGCCTACTCTTAGATTCAAGGATTCAATTGAATGGGTTAGTGTCATAACGTGCTAAGCCACAAAACCTTCGATATGGGCTTTCAAAAGTTTGGCGTAATATGGCAAATCATACAAAACAAGCAACATGATTCGGGATTTTCTCGTGATCTATGGGGAATTTTGCTAACTTACGTGATTCCAACTTGTGAAGCACGATGGTGGGACTTTCAGACACGTGCAAGCTCAAAAAACACAAGTGTGGCTTAGCACGTTATGGCACCAACCCCTTCAATATTGTCACAATCGAGTTAAACACTTCTTTCGGTACGTCTGGTAGACGGAGAACAGGAAATTGATCCTTTCTGTACATGTGGCCTACTCTCGACCCTTCGGCTGGGAAATGAGACAATTTTCCGTACTCGCCAACATGAACTTGGACTTACGGAGACTGAAAATGCATTGATATCCCATCGTAAGGCCCTGCCTGCACTTCGAGTTATAGAAATTCTAGTTAGGGAAGTTTATTTCCAATCCTTTTACATTGTGACCAACCAAGCTCATCATTTTCTTCGACTTAGGGAAGTTCGACTTAGTATAGAAGTTTTACTGTAGTTATAGCTGTTATGGTACGGACAGCATAGACTATGGGAGCTGCGCAGTAGATCTGGCGGGCGCGGCCTTTAAATGCGGTTCGAATGATACATGAGGCATAGGGCTAACACAAGCCATCATGGTGAGATATGGATTTTTTATCTACGATTACGTCATGCATGAGTCATTGAGGCGGGAGTAGCGGCGGAAACTTTTGTTACACCCTGTATCTCGATTAATTACAGGAATAAGTGTTCCAAAAGTTATGGACAACAACAACAACAACAGCAGCATCACGACATTTCCCTATGAGGGGTAGTCAGCGATGAAGGGAGACGCAAGCTTACCCAACATATGAACTAATAAAACTCATGAGAATAAACCTAAAAACAACCTGTCCCACCCCCCACCCCTGCCCACCTCAGACATCACCTTATCCTCAGACATATTTACCTATTTACCCATTAATTAACCTACGCCATTTACACCTATCCAAACAAACAACCCTAGCCTCAGCCACGTCCATGGTCCTATTGACACAAGAACATCTCGGCTTAACACTAGCAACACCCTTAAGACACTGACCCACCTGGTCCAACCATGTCTTCCTAGGCCTACCCTTGCCCCTCTTAACAACTACTCCACCCAAATAAACCTTCTTCACAATCTCCTCCTACTTCATCCTCTCCACATGGCCAAACCACCTTAGAGTAGACCTACACACCTTATCTTTAACAGTCTCCATTACACCTCTCCAAAATCTCCTCATTCCTAATCCTATCGAACTTGGTAACCCCACAAACAGCCCGGAGATAGCGCATCTCTGTAGCCAACACCCTACTCTTATGCCTATCTGACCAAACCCACGCTTCACTACCATACATAAGTGAAGGAACAATAACGTGAGCGTAGACAGACAACCTACAGGCAGAGGATAAGTCCTTATTTCTAGAAAACTTACTTGTGGCACCTATTACTTTCAACCCAGAACTAACTCTCCTGTCTATTTCCCCATCAATTCTACCATTACTCTCAAGGACACTACCCAGGTATACAAACTGGCTGACCTGCTCAACCAGTTTTCCTCGTACCTGCAACATACAAGGAGAAACCTGCTGTCCCCTCTCAAATACCAATACCTCAGTCTTATCTACGTTAATCCTCATACCCCTCTTTTCACAAACATTATCTAACTTGCATAGGATCAACTGTAAATCAGCTTCACTCTTCGCCAGAAGGGCAGAATCATCTGCATACAGTAAGTGACTAACTAACTCATCACCAAACTGCACTCCTACACCTTCAACCATAGCTTCCCTTACACATGCATCTAAGTACAAGTTAAATAACCAGGGAGACATGACACAACCCTGCTTAACCCCAACACTAATGTTAAACCAGTCAGAGAAACCCCCACTAGTTCTAACACAAGCTCTACTCTCTTCATACAATGACTTTACAGCCTCCAACAGGCGGCCCTTCACTCCATAGAGACTCAGAACTTCCCACAAACCTTCCCTACTTACTGTGTCATAATTATGCTTTCTCTAAGTCTACAAAGGCAACAAAAACCTTCTTGTTTACAGCTAAATACTTTTCTATCACGAGTCTCATACAGAATATCTGATCTACACAACTCTTACCCGACATAAACCCACTCTGAATATTCAGTATTCTCTGACTTGTGACCCTCTTAACGCTTTCTATCAAAACCTTAGCATACACTTTCCCTGGTACACTTAACAAACTAATGCCACGATAATTCTTGCAGTCACACACATCTCCCTTACCCTTATACAGAGGTACTATAATAGCATCCCTCCAATCCCTAGGAACTACACCGTTATCAAAAGAAACCCTACATAAATTAGTCAAAAAAGTAACATCATCATCCCCGCCACACCTCACCATTTCCGAAGAAATAGCATCAACCCCAGGGGATTTACCTACTTTAAGTCCTAAAGCAGCAGCTGCAACTTCCTTCTTAACAATTGATATCCCCACAACCATCATTACTTGGTACAACATCCCCAATTAAACTTACAGATACATCAACACTGGCCTTATCACTTGCTGACAGCAAGTCCTTAAAATACTCTCCCCAGCGCCCTTTCGCCTCTCCTCCATCCCACAGCATGTCACCCTTCTTATCCTTCACACCCACAACACTAACCCCATGGCCAGTTCTTAACCTCCTAACAGTCTTCCAAAAAGACTTCTCATCCTCCTTGAAGGCCTTCTCCAGCCTCTCACTCTCACAACGCAGGACAACGCAGGCAATATAATAAAACCCAGCGTTACAAGTTCAGGTAAAATGTTGATTTGTGACACGAGTCCAAACTTAAATTCGCTCTCCTGAAAAATGACACCACACCCCTGAAATGAAACTTTTCTACGGCAGGTTTGTTTCATGGATGAGGCCACTTTTTTATTTGAATCATTGGTGTAACGATACGAGATATCCAGCACCTACGGGATAGGATTGCAACGGTAACTCCAGATATGATTCAGAGGGTTGGGCATGCGAGACCGAAACCCGTCTTTTTTTATCTGCCGAGCGACAAACGAAGCTCATATATCGAAGCGATATCGGGCGAAGCCAAAACTTTAGTCATTTCTTAGCATTTCAAAACTTCATTTATATAATTGAAGGGGTCGGTGCAATACTGCCCTAACCCACCAAATGACACAAATTGAGTTTTGCGCACTTCCATATACTACACTCAAATATCTAATAAAGTACACTGAGATTGTCCCGTTTCTGCCATTTGTCGGTGAGAAATCAAACAATGTTTTTATTGCTCCAAGGTTATGAATGCCTTTTCTGCAGCAAAACCGCCCTAACCCTCCGTCTTCAAATATTGCAGCGCGCAGGATGCAGCTGCGAGCAGCTGTGTCTCACGAGTTGGGCTTAAAGGGACACTCCAGTCTGAAGACAAGTTGATGTCTAAAAATCAGGCAAAAAATCCTGACTCCAACGCAAAAATCCGTTTGTCTCAAAACAGAAC
>JYFJ02007898.1:0-14061 GCA_000934665.2 Catajapyx aquilonaris
TAAGTCTACAAAGGCAACAAAAACCTTCTTGTTTACAGCTAAATACTTTTCTATCACGAGTCTCATACAGAATATCTGATCTACACAACTCTTACCCTTTAATGAAATATGATCCACAAAAATGCAAAATTAGCTCACACATTTCCTAGGCAGGCCCAAAAACATCTGTTATTTTCTTTTGAGATCTCGGTATTGCCAAATGCACCAGAATAGTTATGATTTTGACCTTTTCGGCAAGAGTATCAGTGACAGGTAAAAAAATCGCCCCCACTCCAGTAGTCTATGCAATGCTTTCCTCGCGTGGGGAAAAAAAGATAAGTAATCAAAACCAGTATATTTCTCACTCAGGGGCCAAAATAAATGGTATCTTATAGCCGAGATAAGGTGAAAATGAGTCTGTTATATCAGGAGAAAAATACATGTGGAAGTATGGCGGGGCATGCCTTTCGAGTCTGTTATAACCGACAGTCAGTTATATCCGAGGCTGTTATATCCGATTCAACTGCATATGATCATAGGGCTACAACAAGAACTACTGTACACTTGAATTAAATTGCTTGTCAGTCCTGCATCCGTCCCAGCATTCTACTCGACCCTGGAAAATGTAGTCAGTGGGAGAAGAGGATGTGCATATATTATGCATGTCGACATGTCGTGTCGGGCCGTAGGATTGTTTTGATATGTTTGCACCATCAACTTATATCCCTTTTACCTCCACTCTGGACCACTCGATTTTTATTCAGATAAACGGAAACTTGCACCCAAAGAGTGTGAAAGTGATATGTCTGGAAGGACTTTTACTGCAAATCCCTAGTTTACGCACTTTCATCGCCGTTCCAATTTCCTGCCCATTCCCGCCTCTTTGAGGCACTAAATGTTGATTATTATAAGTAATTTGCAAACTGCAATCCACTCATCTCAATTTCCTACTCATGCTGAATTGATTAAGATATAGCTGACAAGATTATTAACTTATAAATAGTGTAGGAGAAAAAAAGTTACATGGGATACGGCTATTCCCACTCGGGGGTGATACACACATTTCATCTGCTTTATTGTTTAGTGTCTGAAAAACAAACATGGAAAATTGTCCCAATAGTGAAAAGTATAACCCGGACCAATCGTGGAAAATCCAGCCCCGTACGCTATGAGTCACAAGATTTTAAAACTATAGTATTGACAGGTGTGAAATGTGCTGGGGAGAGGAGGGGAGGGGGACTTAAGAAGGTAAAAGGTCGCTTCCCCTTCCATCCCAACAGATTATAGCTGATAATCAAATGCGACATTGCCAAGGTTAAACACGGGCTATTGCCATCCCCTTGTCGAAAGGTTTCAAATAGTTCCCGACCTTCGCATGCTAAGCGCTAGTGAGTCAACGAGTAACTTTCTCCTAGGGGTGATACACAGTCTTAAACGTTCACAAGTCGTCTTGGGGTCCAAAAAGGACCCCACGTTGCAAGTTAGCGACCAGTTTTTTCCGACCCTAAATAGACACGGCACATTCATGATCTAGCAAGCATAAAAAATAGCACAGGTGTAAAAAAAAAATATCCATGTATAATATTGTACATGAAGTGAAACCTGTCCATAACGGACCCTGAGTATAACGGAAACTTGTCAATTGCGGAATTTTTCCTGGGAACGGGCTTATCCACAGTACATGAATTCCGTGCCATCGAAAAGGAAACCTGTCCATTACGGAAAATGTTATGGTTCCCTGCGATTCCGCTATACACAGGGGAAGCTTAGTCAACCAGATCCAGTTTCGGTTCTGCCACATGATAAGGAGACTGCCATTACAGCTGCTGGGTCACCAAAGTGGGATAGGGAAACAGTAAACAGCGCCTCATGAGTCAACCAAGGGTCAGAGGAGGTCAATTTTTTAAAAATCTGTCACTTATAGTCCCAGCGAATTTAGGAAGCATTTATATTTTGATGGTTTTGTTAATGCAAGTTTGTAATCTAAAAAACGACGTCGGGGCCAAAAAGGACCCCACATTGCAAGTTAAGCATGGCTTAATGAGGTTGCAAGTTAAGGGTTAACCACCACACCAACTTGCTTCGGTCCTTCTTATATTATTATGAACAACTTCCACTCAAAATTGTAGTGGTTCTATTTTTAAAAACAATCCCGGAGGGAACACTGTGCCACTTGCCCATCCATAGGATAAGGGGGAACATGTCAAACTCATCCTTCTTTTTTCTTCTTCTGAAAACTACAGAGCAGGAGACCACCATCCTGTCCACTCTGGCCCCGATGTTTTATGGCCACCAGACGACTAGTGAGTACATGGCTTACAAACAAAGAACAACTTCCACTGAAAGTGGTGGTGGTCCTAGAAAAAAAACAATTCTGGAGGGGACACCTTGTGGCACTTGACCATCCATAGGATAAGGGGGGGAGAAAAAAAACTCATCCTTCTGTTTTGTTCTTCTGAAAACTACAGGGCAAGAGACCAACATTCTGCCCACTCAGGCCCCAACGTTTTATGGAGACCAGACGACTGGTGAGTACATGGCTTACAGACAAAGAACAACTTCCACTAAAAGTGGTGGTGGTCCTAGAAAAAAAACCATTCTGGAAGAGACACCTTGTGGCACTTGACCATCCATAGGATAAGAGGGGGGGAAAAACTCATCCTTCTGTTTTGTTCTTCTGAAAACTACAGAGAAAGAGACCAACATTCTGCCCACTCAGGCCCCAACGTTTTATGGAGACCAGACGACTGGTGAGTACATGGTTTGCAAAGCCTGGGTTCTTTACATGATCCACCTCTTGCTTACTAAATGATAATTGCCCCTCCATGGAAAAAAATGTCACTTTGCAGTTCCCAGGCATTTACTTAATGATTCTGCACATGATCAATAATAAACCCCAGGCAGAAAGTGGTAGATCCTTGTTATGCATTACTTTGAACATTGTTACCAACAATGACTAGCAAGTCTCTCTCTCTCTCTCTCAACCACTCGTTCTGGATTAACTATCAATCATGTACCCCATTTGCAGAGTTTCTCAACTGGGGTTCCATGAGCAATCGCTCGGGGGGTTCCGCGAGAAATAATGATGAATAGTCTAATCCAGGGTAACCTCCATGAGTGCCGTCCTCGCCCTAGACAGGGTGTTGTCTCTCTGCCATATTGGATCTGACTTCACATTGCATCTGCATGCAGGAGGGCTGACAAGTGGGAACCCACTGACGGGAACAGGTTGTGTGAGGTAGGTTTTACATTGGTATTTCGAGTGCTTCCAACTAATTACCTGCATTTTATAGCTCCATTTTAGGCATGCAGATCCAATGTGAAGTCAGATCCAATATGGGGGAGAGACAATACCCTGTCTAGGGCAAGGACGGCACTCATGGAGGTTACCCTGGTCTAATCCAGTGGTTTCCAACCGGGGGGTCGCAATCCTTGGTTCAACTTTTTTTTGTGCAATTTCTGTGTCAATTGAACCATTTTTGCAGCGTGGGGGGGGGGGGGGGNGGGGTCGCACATTTATGGAAACATGTTTAGGGGGTCGCAGTATCAATGATCAATATCAAAAAATGTATATCAATTATTTATTTTACCATAGGGACAGGTTTACCTGAGGGACATACAATTTAATAAACCAATTTGACTTCACCGAGATTCAACGTGGATGATTCATCAGCTTATATGTTTTCATGCCATTTGGCAATGTAAGTGAGGAAAAGCAACATATGTTGTAATTGCATTTCTGATGGCTGGTGTAGGATCGACAAAAAATCAGACCTAGAAGGGATTGGTAAGTCTCACAACAGATTTTGATGGCCCTAGGGGGTTGCAATTGGTAAAAGGTTGGAAACCACTGGGCTAATGATATGTAAATGTATTGGGCGACACGGTGGCCGAGTGGTTAGCGCTACAGCCCTCCACTTCTAAGGTCCCGAGTTCGATCCCCGGGTCGGACGGAGCATACTTATGTGGATAGAGTTTCAATGGGTTCTCTCCGTGTTCATGTGGGTTTTCTTGGGGTTCTTCCAATTCCTCCCACAATCAAAATCCATCACAGCGCAGGCAATGATTAAAGTCTGATATTTTAAAAGATGATCCCCTAGGAGGCCCAAGGAGGCCTATCACAGGGTATCCATTATTTATTATTATATGTAAATGTACTTTTGGGTAATTAATTGACATAATAATTTTTATGCGGGGGTTCCCTGGGACATGGGCACTAGGGCAGTGCTTCCCAAACTGTAATCCAAACTTAACCCTGGAACCGTGCCGTGCCTGAAAGTTACGCCAACCGTGCCGTGGGGTCTTTTCGGACCCCATCCATTTATTAATCTTTATTAATTTTTATATAATGCTTTTCAATGGGGGAGGCAGAGTGGTGCTGCGGTAATGTATGCGCCCACAGATGTTAAGGTCCTGGGTTCGATCCAGCCCGGGGACACCCCCGTCATCTCGTGCAGAGTTCAGGGTCACCTCTGGCTTCGTCTCGGGTGGTATTTCCAACAGACTAAACCACCCGGGGGAGTTCACTAAAAATGGCCACGTTTAAGACATTGCACTGCACCTTGCACATCCCCTCCTGTCATCTAGCCCGCGGGCCCGGCATTTCAAAAAATATGGTCTATGTACTACAAGTTACAATAAAGGTCCGTGCCACATACCCTATAATAGGGTCAGGCACTACCCAAGAATTATTATTATTATTATTATTATTATTATTATTATTATTATTATTATTATTATTATTATTATTATTATACTTTTCAATGTATTGACTATATACAATCATTATTTGAACAATGCCTAAAATGATTGCTAATTCAAAATAAACATGCACGTCCTATTATACAGTAAAACTTCTATAAGTCGAATCTCCATGCGACCGGAAAAAAACTTTGAGTTATAGAAGATTCGAGTTGGAGAAGTTTGGAATTTTTGAAGCACATAACTCTATAAGGAAGCCTACCTTCATATCCAGCGACGAAAGGTGTTCAAAACTTAACAATAACTGTCACTATCCTCGTTGTTATGGTGTAAAAAAATCTCCGTTATGGACATTTGCCTACCTCTTAGATTCAAGGATTCAATTGTCACAATCGAGGCAAACCCTTCTTTAGGTACGTCTGGTAGACGGAGATCAGGAAATTGAGCCTTTCTGTACATGTGGCCTACTCTCGACCCTTCGGCTGGGAAATGAGAAAATTTTCCATACTCGCCAACATGAACTTCGACTTACGGAGACTGAAAATGCATTGATATCCCGTCGTAAGCCCCTGCCTGCACTTCGAGTTATGGATAACTTCGAGTTGTAGAAATTCGAGTTAGAGAAGTTTATTTCCTATTATTTTACATTGTGACCAACCAAACTCATCATTTTCTTCGACTTATAGAGAACTTCAACTTAGGCAAGTTCAACTTATAGAAGTTTTACTTATACTGTAAAAAATTGGCAAAAGTTCATTGTAATTATCATTTTAATGCATTTCAATTCCATGGGGTCCAAAAAGACCCCACAGCACAGTTCCAGAGTTAATATTTGGGGTTGTGAGGGAGGGTAACAAATTATTTTCACGAACACATGCCTAAAGCAGCTAACTCCATCTAAAAAGAATCCGTTAATTTGAGTCTGTTAAAGGAAGGTCAGAGAAGGCCTGCAGCGTCACCAACTTTATGTTCTGGGCTGTACCATATGTAACACAATGATTGCAGATTGGATGGTAGATTGAGATCAAGAAGTTGTTGGGAGCTTACTATTGATCATGCAGCCAGACTTAGTGAATAGCTTGACTTTTTTCACAATGAAAATATGTTCACCTCTCCCTCCTGTGGTCATTCAAAAAACTCATAGTGGTTTTAGCTTTTTCTAAAATTGCAGAAGAGGAGCATGAAACATACCTGGATGTTTCCTCGCCATACTCCCCAGTCGCAACATGTGCAGCAGCTCAGCTCGCTGGTGAGTACATAGCTTACACTGCATGATTCTTTACAGGATCCACTTCTTTATCAAAAATTGAATGTGTTTCCTCCATAATACATCTTCTCACCCCACATTTGCAAAAGTTATGCCGTTTCAAATTGCCAAAAATAATACATTTTCATACACAATGGGATTGCATTAACGACCACATATAATGACATTGAAGTGAGTAAACAGCTTTTAGATTTTTTTCTCATCGGAAAAAAGTCTTGTAGAAGGGCTGTCCATCCGTCCGTCCGTCTGTGGACAGGTGTCAAGGTCTAAACCGTAAGAGATAGCGACAAACGGTTTTCATATTCGGATTAAGTGTGTCCAAAATAGGTTTAATGGTCAACTTCTGGTGATCTGCCACTTCCGGTTTTCCGGGTTCACTCTATCCGCACAAGTCTACTTTACAGGCGGTTTAGAAAACCGGAAGTGGCGAGTCACCGGGAGTTGACCATGAAACCGATTTTGGTCACACTTAATCCGAATATGTCATTATCTCTTACGGTTTAGGCCTTGATACCTGTCCACAGACGGACAGACGGACGGACAGAGCCATTCTATAAGACTTTCTTCCGATGAGAAAAAAATCTAAAAACTGTTTACACACTTCAATATCATTATATGTGGTCGCTAATGTAATCCCATTGTGTATGAAAATGTATTATTTTAGGCACTTTAAAACATCATAACTTTTGCAAATATGGCCCTCAGCCCGAAATATTTCATTTTTGGTTATCATATATTGTCCTGTATGTTAAGGGGTGCAGGAGGGCATGATCTAAAAGTACCATGAAAATATTGCCTATTCGAATTTCAGTATATGTGTTGCCACTTGCCAGTAGTCATACAAAAGGAGAGGGGTTATTCACTAACGGTAGTCCGTGTACGGTACACCTTAGTAGGTAGTCTGGGCATAGTCCAAGGGTAGGGGTAGCCCGAGGTAGTCCGGGTAGTCCATGTATGCAAAATACATTACGTGAATAACCCCTCGACAAATGGTCAACTGTAGGTCACACAGGAATTTTGTTTCTGGAGAATCTGTTGCCCATGTGACCAGTCCTTATCAATGCATAAAATTAAGATTAATAATTGTTGATTACAGCCTCAGTGAGAAAAGTGGTACAGACACTCTTGGGGTCTTGTGGACCACGGAACCACACATTTCCAACAAGAAATTTGTTATTTTGTCACACTAAAGACTAAACAATATTATTCATAGCATACACTGCTACGCAGAGAGAAATATCGGACAGTCTCATGACAATGGAAAAAAAAGTCTCAGTATGTCACAATGTAATTTGCCAATGTGAGCCAGATCATTCCACAATTATTACCTATCCACAGGTATAGTCAAAGGACATCTGAGAATGGACTTCTGGAACCTTCCACGTTTCAAGTTGCCCCCATGCAACAATAGGAATAAAGTTTCCTTTTGTTGACACTCTCTCAGATGACCTTTAACTTTACACATCACTTTTCTCCAAGCTCTCCAGCACCCCTCAATATCCACTCAACACGTGCTCTCAAACTTGAAATCCGGCGCGCTCTGACGTCACCACGCAATATCGACCAATACCTAATGGAAAACACCCGTACCAAAATTACACCTCGCCGCCAGAATGTTCCGAAGCCGCTATTCACACACGGTCGGAATGGGATGCGGCAAATCCCGCTTAAACATCCAACAGAAGCAATCCGTCTCGCAGGATATAGAAAACCCGCCGGTTAGCTCGAGTGATGTGATACAGAAAGGTATGCAGTGGAACATGTACCTTATTGATCGGAGCAGGGCAGTCCGTGCCGCTGTGGGCGGCCTTGGAAGAGCCCGACTCGGTGTGATACGTCGGCCGGTACGTCGCCGTACACGTTGTAGAGATAGAACGTCAACACAGGAGTCGGCGCGGCGTCAGTCGTAGACTCTTAGGCCCAGCTAGCTACAGAATGAACTCTGAGTTGGGATTGGACTGAGGGTCTCCCAGACTGGCCAATAAGCTGGCGCGCAGGAGCTAATCTCGTAGTCCAAGGCCTCCAAAATGTCGCTAGAGCAGACGGCTTGTGAAGGTTAATGCGAGGAAAATGTTTTTATTAGGATGCAAATGCCAACCTTTATGCCCTCTGCCTAATCGTCGAAGTTCGGGTATCGCGGCTGTGGACACCGTGTGTAGGGAATAGCCAATCGGTGACCGCGACACTTTCATTATACCCAACATCCATTCATTCATTGCTTACTTGATTACCTTTTTATTCATACAGATATTGGTTCAGATGTGTTGCATCTTAATGAGCGACCCACTTTCGTATTTTCAGATCTCAAGGCGTTCGAACGGAGATTGACCGAAGTGATATCATGCTTGCAACCGTCTACGAACCGATGGAGGAGTGAGTTGTAGAGAACATTTTTCAGACGGTGCCCGAGTTTTGTTTCTATTTGGGTTCTCATTTTCAGTCATACTAGTTGTGATGTCAACATGCACAGCAATTGGGGCTTGGCAGTGGCTGACGGATCCTGTGACAACGGAGGTAACATTCACGCAGTCCCTGTGGAACCATTTGTTCTTCACCGTATCAAGCCTGCTACTAGGTAATGCCAGGATTGTTGCAGTCATAGGTTGTTGTGTGTAAACTGCTAAATATTGGTGTAATTGTCAGCTAAAGGGCATATTTTTGATGGAACCCAGTAGAATGGTCCATTGCAACAAGCGATATTTTTCCATAAGTAATTACAGCCCTATATCATGTAAAAATTCTTCTTCCCCACACAGTATTTAGCCGCATTAATACAGAGTGAGTTGTAAAATTTAGTGAAGCTGGTTTAACAGCACAATTTGCTCTATGTTAACATTCATTATGGGTTGTTATAAATTTTGTTATGAAAGTATATTTTATGGCACCAGCTGGAGATATTATTTTGGGAGCATTTAGTATCTAGTTATTGTAACTTATCAGTTATTATTACAGTCACAGTTGCATGTTCCCAAGGTTTGGAAACTTGTGGATACTAGGTTCAGTAGCCTAAAACACATGTTAATCACCAGATTGTAGGTCAGCAAGCTTTGAAGAATTCTGTTTGTAGTGCTACCAAAATTTCTCTCGGGCTATACAGGGTGTTTCAGAGTCACGGGTCAAGCACGCGCGAGGGGGTGAGGAAAAATCATAGGTGGCGACAACCCCGGCCGGTTTTATAAAACAATTAGAAATACGGGGGTAATCAATTATTTTATTATGGCGTGACGTCACATCCTTTCTGTTAGAATTGACTGGCGTGGACTGGCGAGTGCAGTGGGTTGAACCTGGTTGAATGACTTTTTAGTCTTGCGGGTTGCACTGAAAAAGGCGCTCTCATGCTATACCGGTAGGGTACTGTACAAAGTAGTGTACTGTACAGTAGTGTGTATATCCGGTATAGCAGGCAAGCGCCTTTTTCAGTGCAACCTGCAAGGCTAAAAAGCCGTTCAACCCACTGCACTTGCCAGTATGCGCCAGTTAATTCGAACAGAAAGGATGTGATGTCATGCCGTAATAAAATAATTGATTACTCCCATATTTCTAATTGTTTTATAAAACCAACCGGTGTTGTCGCCACCTAGATTTTTCCCCACCTCCTCGCACGCGCTTGACCCATGACTCTGAAACACCTGTATGCAGTCTGAAGGTCCATTTTTAATTTATTTTTCCCTAAGACTGTACTTAACCTGGTAAACACAAGGTTTCAACAGCTTGAGCACAGAATTTCTTTTGAGGAAGATAAATATGTCCGGCCTTTTTGTAATAAAATTGCATCATTTAGGAATTAAAACTTAATTACAGTGTATGGAGGAAAATAGGGTGTGACTGCAGTTGAGTTTCCCCAAGCTAAGTTTGCATGGGTTTTTGTGGTTTATGAAGTACAGTTCCGAGTCAATGATGGAACCAGAAATACACAAACCTAATTTTTTTTAAAATTATGTTTACCTGGCAACTCAAAATTGAGCATAAAACATAATGCGTGAGTTTCATATGCTGATAAAATATCTATTTAAGAAATTTTCTCATTGTAAATTGAAAGAATTTATTGTCTACCTAAGTTAACCATACTTTTTGCAGTATGGTGTCATGTTCCACCTGGAAGAGATCAGTAGCAAGATGATTGAGGAGGCCTTTACCCATCTATTCCTGAAATTCATTTGATAAATCCCAGAAAACCATCGTGTGTAGTACTGAATAGTTGCTCATTTCATTTTATATGCGAAGAACAGGATAAAAGAGATGGATAAGGGAATGAGATGGCAGGAGGTGGGGAGGAGAAGCTTCTCAGACTTAGCTTGGGCCAACTGTAGCATTGGCCATGTAGGAATTGTACTCCACACCATACATTGAGCAACCCTACTTGCTGCATTTTATGCCTGCATGGTATTCCCTGTATCTGTAAATAGTAACATAATCTCAACTTAGACAGTTACCACACAATGTTACTAAGCCACAGTTCCAAAAATTATATGGAGTAATTTGGACTTACTTAGAGCAGGTCCAGGATAGGCTTACCTGAAGCAACTGGGGGAGTTACTGCTCATCCTTATTATAACCACGGTCTTATAATACTCCGGTCTGGACACCCACCCCCCTTTTTTTGTGTGTTCAGGGGGTTGACGGGGTGGTAATGCGGCTACCATGTCTCCTACTAAATGCAAAGGAGCCCACTAGGGTCACAGCAATCGGTGGGCCTCACATTGCCCTTAACAGTGCTGCCGTGGCCACCCACCCCCTTGCCAGCCTGTCAACCCCCTGAATGGGGATTTATATAGATCTGGGGTCCGAGTGTCAGAGGGCTGATTGTAACATTGCTCACAGTTTGTAGGCCTTCGTCCTCAGATTTTCTGACATTTCCAATTGTAGCGCAAACACACACATGCAAATACATCCCGTTTTATTAGTTGTGCTTGACTGTAATGAAATAAATTCACTTTCAGTGCTGCTGTTCCTCATGGGTGTGCACAAGCGAGTAGTTGCACCATCCATCATCACCGGTCGAACACGCCTAGTTCTAGCAGATTTCAACATGTCATGCGACGACACCGGCAAGCTCATATTGAAGCCACGTCCGACCACCACCTGACACGAAAAGGTCGCTGTCATCGAATGCGACCCTTTCAATCACAATTGATGTGTGTATTTCTAGACAAATCTTGGTACTGGAACATAATGAATATATACATGCAGGAGGGCATTAGATTGTTTCCTGACAAATTCCATGACAAATCAGACTGTCAAAAACAAAAAACTTTTTTTCCCCTCCAAGAGGAGTAATATGGTGAGACAAGGTGATATGATATTTCCAGCCGTATGAGGTTCATAGGTCATTGGGAAGGCTTGATCATAAATGAAAGTTACACAGGATGAAAATTAACTGTGACGTTCTATCACCAGTTAGTTTATCACTCCACCTAATTTCATCCTATTGCTAAAGTAACGATGTCAGTAATTTTGTGTGAATGAGGATGCTACATGAGCTAGGTAGGAAAATATTAATTTCAATTTCACATTATTTAAAAACTTCATTTAATTTTTCCTCCTTTCGTCATGTGGAATTCTGGGCAGTGTAATGTGTGCCACTTGCAAAGTGAAGCCCCTTCGGGCTGCATAAGCTATGTGTATGCATTCTGCTATGTACGTTTTGTAATTTTGAATGGTTGAGATGGGTGTTGTCTAGGTGGCGTTGGGAGGATGAGCAGTGGAAAATCAAACATGGTGCGAGAAGGGAATTTGTTTTTTTGCTGCCAGAGAAGCCACCCCATCTGTCTGACCTGCTTGATTCCTATTGGCATACTATGATGAACATAATTTTCATAAAGGGAAAATGTTGATTCCTTCCCCTTTGAAAGTTAAGGAAAGAGTGCCACCTAAGTATGGCAGTGATAATAATTAATTGGCTCTAATGAATTTGCTTATGGGAATTAAGATGGTATTTTTAAAAGAGCATATCGTCGCTGTTCTGACAAAACCTCGTAAGCGCCACCAGGCGCCGATTACGTTTTATTGCACATTCGAGAACAATCTGGCACCCTTTACGTCTGGCGAAAACCTCGGAACCGTTGGCCCCATGGAAAAGCTCCATGCGGTCACATGACCAAAACACGTATCCGGTTGGAAGCCTTTCTGTGCGCAAAACCCAAGGCAAAACCACGTAAGAAACAGTTCCGCCATGACAGCTGAGCACGTGGTAGGGCTCCTGCATCAATCTTGGAGTGCAATCTAGGAATAATGACTCATAATTTTATTACGACTCATGCCTTCGGAAAATGGTTTTTTGTGTCTCCTGTGAAATTTGCTTTTTGTCGCTTACGAGGTTTTGTCAGAACAGCGACAATATGCTGTCTGAACTGGCCTTAATCGAAGGAGAGTAAGGAGAAGAAACGTTGTAATATACTGTAAGTGGGCATGATTTCATGGAAATCTAGGTGCTTATGCAAGGTTCACTTGGAGTATTGAGAAATAAGCAATAACATAATGATACTGCCTTAGCCGATTAGTGGGAACTGAGCCTTTTTAGAGGTAATTTTTGAAATCCTTCCTGTATTATTTCACTTGGATTTTTTAAGTAAGGGTAGGTAAGGAAGTGGCTGTGGCCATTTTTGGAGAGAGATTATCCTGGAATTATCATGGAAGGACTGAGGGAAGCCTCAGAAAACCTGGTTGGGATAGCCACCTCCAGGTTTAGAACCTAGGACCTTGCAGACGACAGACTGTTGGGAGTGCTTGAGTCCAAGAAGTCAAACTAAACTGGGTCATGCTGGAATCACGTCAGGTATGGCTGTTCCTTCCTGTTGTAAGGCCAATATATTTGACATAATTTTTGGAATTGAGGCTTAATTATCGCTTGCTGTGTCAATTAAGTTTTTATATGTTAGCATTGGTGGTATAGGAAATGTCCTACAAGGTATACAAGGAGGGATTCTAGACTGTGTGTGTCACATGGATATTCCCTATGTTTCTAATGCTGACAGAATCAGATCGTTATTTGCCCACTGTAATTAAGCCTCATTCCAAAATTTAAATAAGGGTATTTTGGTCCTCAAATCATCAAATAAGCCAAGAGATTGCTGCCCTACCTGAAGCAGTTCCAGAAGTTATTGCCCACCAAGTCTACATAGGTATACACATTCACTCTGCGGATGTTCATGAGTAATAAGCTGAGATGGAGCATTCCAAGACTTTTAAAATTATTTTGTGTGCAATTGCTCATGAAATTGACCTCATATATCACCTCACCTTGTATGATCATTGCCATATTATAACGCCATACGTAAATATCCATTGGTGGTTATTATAAAAATATTTTTAGCCTAATTTTTCATGGAATCATCCTACCAGGGTGTAATTGATTGATTGTTGCACGTTTGCAACTTGATGGACTTTGCAAGGTGGTGTAACACCATTTATGCAGATGTCAAGGGTAGATAGAAAAGATGAAGTAGATGGTAATGTAGTTGATTATTTATAAGAACTGTTATAGTGCATTCAAGGCACAGTTTATTGAATTGGTATTTGACCCACAGAATCTGGATCACTTTTTGCAGTTTTTAAAGGGCCACATATGAATGACAAAGGGGAGCTGATTGAGAGGCTGCAGATAGACTTCAGGAATCACCCGACAACACAAACTTATGACTTTCAACTATGTATGATATGACTAGGCAGGTAGTATTAGGCATATAAATTGAAGTTTTTGACATTCTCTAACCTGCATATTTGAGCAGTATTTTTTGTGGCAATTCTTAC
This sequence comes from Catajapyx aquilonaris, assembly GCA_000934665.2. Lineage (NCBI taxonomy): Eukaryota > Metazoa > Arthropoda > Diplura > Dicellurata > Japygidae > Catajapyx > Catajapyx aquilonaris. The sequence goes on from JYFJ02007898.1 coordinate 13,697, forward strand.
TGATGTGATATAGATTTATTGGATATGTAGAAGTATTACCATTTTATTGAACAGTTTTTCCGAAGTAAACTGTGCTCCCAATTATCTGGATGAGTATTATTCATGCATCGCCAAAAAATTAGAAATAAACATCTGAAAAATGTCAATGTCTCACAAACAAAGAAATATAACAGACTTTTTCTAGAAGGCAAACTAAAAATCTAGGGTTAAGTTTTATTATTTTGATGAAACCTTATTTTAAGCAGCATACACTATGTACTATGACCCGCAAAAAGATTGTCGCACTGTATCCGCGACTTGTTGTTTATTCCCGGTGCTGCCAGGTTACAGGTGTTTATTTGGCGATATTCCGGAATCCACACAGC
>JYFJ02007899.1:0-14071 GCA_000934665.2 Catajapyx aquilonaris
GCCGCTGACTCGGTTCTGTTATCATGCCGTGTGGGTAGCTTAGGATAGTCAGGATAAAGCTCGTTTGCGGGGTGTATGAAACTATATGTCGTATACTACTGCATACATGTAGGATAAAACTTTGGGAACGGGAACTTTAATTGTCTTAGATATTGCCGCCGAAATGATAAATTTTGCCATTATCAAATGCCTGTAAATTCAAAAGGGCTTGAAACAACAGGATGTATTTTTTTTTCAATACCTCTGACTGGGATGGGATCCACCCGTGGTAAAATAAATATATTCGGGGTTGCAAGCCCTTCGGGTGATTCCTGGACAAATCATGCCAAGGAGAACACCCTCTATTTTTTGATTGTCATGAAACTTGGCGTGTGATATTGTGCATGCAAGAGAAGGTTAAAAGAAATTTTTGTTGCCACCTAGAGTTCAAGGTTCAAGGTCACGAGCAGTGCAAAAATCGCGACACTCGAAAAACACGCCGCCTCTCACTTGTCAGTGTCTGGCTAAGTAACTATGAATCCGAAAGCTACGATTTTGGTGTCGATATACTCGGAACAGTACCAGTGACCTAGATACGACATCAAAAAAAGACGTATGTTGAAAAAAAGGTCCATTTGCGCAATTCAAAACCTGTGACCTTTGACCTAAGGGCGTGGAACATCACGGAATTTTCTAAGAAAAATGTGGCATGTGCCCCTACTGTTACTCTACATGGTGCAAAAAGATTCATGCTGGGGAAAAAGCTATTATTTAGACCTCAACCCCACTTATCTAGGTCAGCACTATATCAGCATGTCTCTTCCTGTTCACTTGCTTAGATTGTGGATCAATCTTAGATAATATGCAATAATTTATATATGTGGTGTCATGGGTACAAGATAGGTTGTATGGGGCAAGAATAATTATGCTCATTATGTAATTATAGAGAAACCTTCAACTTATACCATTTACTATGTGCCTGTCCTCTCTTAAGATCTCCCCGCAAATGGTATCTGTATGATGTAAGAAGGGTACCGATTGATAAAATGCATGTATTGTTTATTAACTCCTGTGACGTGCACCTCATCCACAAAATATTTTCTTTTTTTAGAGCAGTGGTGGCCATATTAAAGTTCTCGGATATAAAGTTGTAAAGGCCCATTATAGAACCCAAGTTACCCCCACTCACTGTGCTGTTACTTGATTAGTAGTTATTTATCTAATTGCTCACCTTATATTTACCATATTGATTAAGTACTTGTCTCTCTCAATTATGTATTATGGCGAAGTCCCCCAAAAGGGCCTCGTGCCAACTGGGTAAATAAACCCATACCAATACCAATACCAATGATTGCAGTACTTTTTGCAACTGGAACTTACGAATCCCTGCTTAGTACCTGCACTAAAAAGCTGAAGCCAATCGAAGAGATACAGATCTGGTGGAAGGAACTTCTTTCAGATCTATAAAATTGGAATTAACAGGTGTGAACTCTTGACGAGCACACAGCCTCTCCAAAATGCCTTCTTTGGTGCCCAACTGGTAGAGCCCAGATGCTGTAACGTAACCTAAAACAACCCCTGACACATTCCTATAGGAGCCAAAAACATTCTCCATCGACTTCAGGTACTCTATTTCAGAGTTTTCATGCTGAAGCTGAACAACTCGAAGTTGCTGTCATCCTGTTCGTTTCAATTTTATAGATCTGAACGAAGTTACTTCCACCAGTTCTGTATCTCTTCGATCGGCTTCAGCTTTAAGTTCAGGTAATAAGCAGGGATTCTTAATTTGCAGTTGCAAAAAGTACTGCACTGATAAGAAATGTAAATGTAGATCGAGCAATATTCAGTACAATTCTAACAAAGTAAAAGAAAGAGTAAAAGTAAGTGTCATTCGAACAGTGCCGACAAGAACAAAGAGACTAATAATTTAAGGATAACAGTGCCTGGAAGAAGATGTGTACTAGTAATAATGGTAATAAATATTTGGAGCCGACATAGTTCCTGGAAGAGATGTACAGTACTAGTAATAGTGGTGATAAATATTTGGAGGTAATAGTTCCTGGAAAATAAACCGCATCATCAAATGTTAAGTATTTCAACCATTTGCCCAACAACAATAGGGTGATTTATTTCCAGCATCTACTGTACATGGCACAGTGGGAAACTGCCACGAGTTATGGGCTTCTTCTAAACGAGCCATCCCAACAAGAAATTATTGGCCTCGTGCTGTTTAAGTTTAGCCTATGAAAGCATTCTGGGCCTTTTAAAAGCATTTCGGGGTCTGGCCGTTTCATTAAAACGTCCATTCTGTAGTATGGACGTTTTTTCACCCAATGGCCGTTTTCGGGGTTAGAGCCTAACATATATACACACATTCTGATAGATTTGAGTGAATTTGATGCAATGTGAACGGGGACAACCTCAGTTATTAGAATAATATTTTAGAACATCTACGTGGAAAGAAAAGGTGAGAATATTCATGTATTACTGGCAAATTGTGGCGAATATCCAGGCTGTCATAATATTTTTTGGGCGTAACTTTTTTGACAGTGATCTGATTGAGCTGAAATTTGAACATCTTTTTATGCGTAATGTCATAAAGGAAAGAAGTAAGCTATGAAGATTTTCTGAGTTTCAGGAGGAAAATAAACAATGTTTATGTTTATTTTTTCACACCTGTCAAAGTTCAACGAAATCTTCAAACATCCATAACATCCTAAAAACCCAACCAAATACCACAAAATTTGAGAAGCTAATCCCTCACATCTGGTGCTTGGTCTGGTAACCCTTGGTGTTGATGACAGCCTGACATATGCGAGGCATTGAGGCGACCAACTTGTGCAAACTGATTGTGGTCCATTATGGCCACCCTCTTCTGGTGCAGCCAAGTGCGAACGAGACCGGAGGAGTGCTTTGGGTCGTTGTCATGTTGGTACAGGAGAGATTGGCCAAACACACTCCTTGCATGCGGCCACACGACGTCTTGGAGGATATCCCCAGCACACCTCCTTGGTCATGATATCGACAATCCGGCGCAGGGGAGCGACTCCAAGGGAGCTGAAGCAGGCCCAGACCATCGCGGTTCCTCTGCCTTGCTTGCCAGTCAGCAGCTAGTACTTTAGATCAAATTGGTCACCTTTAGGATGACAAGCATAGGGTATTACATCAATTCCAAACACCAGATACTTTGATTCTTTGAACCAGAGGACGTCGCGCCACTGTCTGAGTATCCAGTTGAGATCGGGGTTCTTCAGCTCCCTTGGAGTCGCTCCCCTTCTTGTCCCCGTATTGTCGATATCAGGACCAAGGAGGTGTGCGGGAATATCCTCCAAGACGTCATGTGGCCGCATCCAAGGAGTGTGTTTGGCCAATCTCTCCTATACCAACATGAAAATGACCCAATGCATTCCTCCCGGCTCGTTTATTGCACTTGGCTGCACCAGAGGAGGGTGGCCATAATGGACTGGCCAAGCCTATCTCCAGACCTCAATCCAATCGAGGACTTCCCTGGGAGGATCTGGTACGTCACCTGAAGAACAATAGAACATCCAGTACTGTACCTACTATCGATAAGTTCAAGCAAAGTTTGAAGATTTCGTTGAATTTTGACACGTGTGAAAAAATAAACATAAACATTGTTTATTTTCCTCCTGAAACTCAGAAATTCTGCCTAATTCTTTTCGCCTCACCAAATAACCTGACAACCCAGCAGGCTAGTGTATGTAACCTCTTCATTTGGTAATTCATATTAAGCGATTCATAAGGTTATTCCCTGATTCGCTGATTCAAGTGCTGATTCAGAAGGCGATTCACTGATTCATGTAGTGATTCGGCGATTCAGACATTGATTCAGTGATTTATTTTGGCTGGGACGAGATTCAGACTCATTGTCGGACCCCTCTGTTCTTGATGAGTCACATAAAAAGTTATCTCCTGTGTGAAACAAACCTAGCATAGGAAAGTTGAATCATGAACAATTTTGTTCAGCCTGCCCCTGTGCAAAGACTTGAATGAGAATTATTATTATTAAAGGCTACGGACTTCTTAGAGTGAACAGACACGCCCCCCCGGGCGAACCAATGGGGTCGCTGTAACCGTGGGTCACAGTAAGGTTTCCAGGCGAAATACATATAATACAATAGAGACAATAATATAGAGGTTTGTTTGGGGGCGGGGCCATGGGCCCAGCAGTTCACTCTAAGGAATCCGTTGCCTTTATTAGAGAACCCTACAAAATCTAGACAAATTCTAAGAAGATTATAAGAACTCTTTCCATATGAGAATAGGCTCTGTCCAATGGACGGATAGAACTCAGCAACCTTCAAGGTGGTATCGCATAGCTTAAATCACTATGACATTGTGCCTTCCCCATGATATGTGACTTGTTCAGGTGTCTTGATTGCTGGCAGTAGATGAAATTTGACCCAACCAAACTTTACCTCACAACAACAATGAAATTTGACGAAATTGCTACAACGCCTTCAAATCTAAGAGTCTTACAGCTTACATGTTGCCATCTGGCTTTTTTTCACCAGGCGAAGATGAGAAAAAGCTTGTTGAAGGCGATGACCATGTCTCGATGGATGGTTACTGGTGGCAAAAAGTGTGGTTACTGGTCTATAACAGCGGCATAAAGATAGGCTTAGAAGGCAGTGCTGCCCCCTTCATTGCCACTGCTACTTCTGAAGGCGAGCACTTCAAGCAGCCAAACATTATTAAATTTGGAGCGCAAGGAGGGCTATATGGGCCCGGTATAAGCTACAGGACCTACTTTGACAAAGGTGAAGTATTCATCCTTCCGTCTTTTAAAGCAGTGATTTTCTGATGCATCACCATACTTCATTGTCGCCATTAAGAGTGTGTTTCAGAACTTAGCCCATACTTACAAGTCCCAGTCACGTGACACTCACTTGCAGCTGGTCCTTATATACCTGTAAGAGTAGCAAAGAGTTATTCACACTACTGGAAAACTGTGTAACAGGCATTCCAATGGCATAAGAACTCCCCTGTGAATTTCAAGGTAAAGCACTTGACCACTCTCGACATAATGGTCCATGGAATTTCCATTTATACTGACGAGAGCTAAGTTCTGGAATGTAATCACTGAGTTCACGCAAAACTGCGTGCACTGGAGGCTTATTCCTGTGCAAAGTTGGTGCTGTGAACATGTTACGAGCAACATTGGATGTTTCATATATCTGTAACAGTACACATCCTGAAATCACTCTCCTGTGACCATTTTGACTGACTTGTTGGATTTATGCTCAGCATGGAGTGCAAGTTTGGATAAATATATCCACGTTTAAATTCAGCAGGAACACTTCACTGATGTATGGAAAGCTTTTTCCATTGATTGGGGGGGGGGGGNGGGGGGGGACTTGCAGTTCTCTCTGCCACTGCTTCCATTCCTTTGTAATGTGCACAACCCACCATATATGAGTTCAGGGCAATTTACAACAATGCCACATCCCTTGATTTTTTTGTCATTCACAAACATGACCAATAATGAATTGGTGAACCACAAAATATGTCAGTGTAGTTACTTCCACCATGTTGCCACAAATTCTATTATATCCCGAATCATCGTTTATTACAGCTCCTTGAACATTATGCACCAGAAATAACTAAAAACTTAGAGAGAAAAAACTTGGGACTTGAATGGCTTAAATTAATGCATGCCACCAATTCTCTCATATGTACAGTCCTGCTCATAAAGAATGGTACGACTCTATGGACGACGTGTTTATTTTGACTATCCAGCATTATTCCCAACCGGATTTCGTCGCAACCCTATGGACAACTTGTCCTAGATCTCTCGAGACCCATATGACCCCCTCCCGACTTTTTCCGAAATTTTTTATTACCAAAATGTTCAACCTGGTACAATGCTTACACAGATTTGAGATGAATTTCCCCCCTTTAATTTTCTTACTCTGCCTTGTTTTTTTCTTCTATTTTTTTTCTTGATTTTAATTGCCTTTACCCAGTCTTCCTCATGACCCCTAAAACATGCTGGTACCCCAGGGGTTTGGAAAGGAATAAACATTTTGTCCATACAGTCATACCATTCTTTATGAGCGGTACTGTACACTACTATACCTCATGCTATTTCTCTTACAGATTGTATCCGAGTAGTGACCACTATGGATGGTGGAATGCAAGCCTGCTTGCTGGAAATGAACCCCAAAGACTCTGAATACATGGTTGATGTGAGCTTCAAGTTTATCGGGTCCAGCACACAAGTAACGTGCAGTTTTTTGAACACTGTTGGTGCAGACAAAAGCTGGGGGGATACCGTAACAATAACAGGCAAACCTGATGGGTCGTTTGACATTACCGATACTACTAGACGTCCAGCTGGTAAGAGAAGGCGACGCAGAGCAGACACCAGTCAGGAAAGCAGTGCTTATGACACAAACAGCAATGCTGGACAAGTGATAGGGGAATTGGAGGAATCACAGGCGAGAACCCATGAAGGCACCGCCGGAGAGGAAGATGGCAGGCAATTCAGGGATTTCTCCACCAGCTTTCAAATTACTAAAGTCGAAGATTGGTTTAAAATTTCCATCAGGTAACTTCATGATTTCATAACCTTTCTTTTCAAGCCTACATTTACAAATGCCATACCTGTTGAGTCACAATAGTACTGTTAACTCGCATGTCCTGAAACTTAAGCCCATATGGATCTATGGAGAGCTAGTTAGGTGTATTCCCAAACTGAAGACTTGGAGGCGTGTAAACGCTGATTGTGCACTGGAAAAGTACAAAGCCCTGAACCGAACTTACAACAATTTGTGCAAGGTTAAAAAGCGTTTTTCAGCAGATCGCCTTCAGCAATTAGCTACTACTATGGATGCAGCAACGTTCTGGAAGTTAATTAATGGCAGTAATTGAAAGAGGACTTAAGGTGGAAATGAAGCTAGAGTCACTTAATGAGAATTTTATGAAAAAAAAACATGTTACGCAGTTTTGTGTCCTCTTATCAATGGTGCAAAGAAAAATACACGTCACCGTGCAAATTAGCGAACTAGAGGGCTCAGAAGTTCGCGATTTAACATGGGCCTTTATGGCAGAATTTTCAATAGTCCACAAAAAAATCATAAGTAAATGAGAATTTTAAAATTAAATGTGGAACATGTCGGGAATTATATACTGATCGCAACCGCAAAAAGGAAAACCTACCTCACCGTGCTCTTTCAATTTTTATTGCTGAAAAACGATCCGAAAATAATCCAGTGACGTCACATTGCCTCAGGCGAGGAAGGAAGTGGCAACACAGCATTGTTTACGGTAGCGAGATACGGGTCCATACGACCGCGAAATATGAGTGCAAGTGAGATGGTGTGCCATGATAATAATTATTATTGCAGCACTCTGTCAGTGTGCTGGAAGAACCCCCGTCTTCGTTCGAATCTTCAATACGCAATGGGTAAAGGTCGATCACCCCGGGGTTTGGAACAAAAATTGCATGACAAATGAAGCGCGCCATGTCACGTGACGCAATCACGGACGTAATGTCCATTTAATTAGTAATACTTTACAAAATTACATATGTAATTAGACTTTATTATCACTTTAATTACATGCAGCATTAAAGTAAATCCTATTTATAAGCAGATTTTGCGAATCGATTAGTGGAAAGTTGCTGCGTTGCCACTTCTATCTGTCACACGCATACCAACTGAACGTGTTCCAAATCCGGCACAAATGAAGAGCTACAGGCTCCCCTTTCAGAACTAAACATTTAAAAATGCCTTGACAAATTAGGACCTCGTAATTACGACCGAATAAAATTGATTTCCATCCAAAATAATAATAAAAAAATATTAAGCACACCTCCATATACCATGTTAAAGTTGGCTGTCGCGAAAATTGCGCCTGCGCACAAAAACATCCAGCCGGTAATAGGCCCATATTAAATCGAGTTTAAAACGCAGATTCGAATGGAATGCATAGGATTGAACAGCATTTACTGCTGCATCGGTTGCGTATGTTTCCCTGATTTTAGCCATTCTTATTAACATTCCAATTCTAGACTCTCATTTGATTAGCAAGTCGCTTCATTTCCACCTTAAGGTGGATATGAAGCTACCTCCCTAGTCAATTCAGTGTCTAGAACAAAAACGTTAATTAGAGCAGTTAAATTCGGGGAAACATATGCATCTAATGCAGTAGTGGATGCTGAGGAATAATATGCATTCCATTTTAAAATCCACCGTAAACTCGATTTGTTACAGGGCAAAACCTAATTCACTTGCAACACATTGCCAACCTACTGGAATGTACAGACCTGAATTTTTAGTTTGACATAGGCAGCATATTTAGGATCAAAGGCGACGGTAGTGGGTGACAGTTACGAGGCTCTACAATGTCGTGTTACATCCATTACATAATACACATTATCTTCGGAAAGGGAGGGGGATAAGTATAGGCTTTAATTTACGGTAAGTTGGTAACCAGTTGGGACATAAAAGTGGCAACGCCGCTCTCGCCCCAAGATGGCGCGTTCCAAGTGCACGATGCTCGACATTTTCTGGCTAGGTTGAAATATACATTTGTGCTCTTAGCGACGCCCTTGTCGTGCTCCTGTGGAGGTTGTGGGGGCCAAAGTGGGGGCAGGAGGGTCTCCGAGGGCGGACGACACACAGTCAGATCAGGTGAGGTACCACATACACAGTAGACCTTAATGTATATTCACACTGTAAATCTCTCAGGCATCGAGCGATCATGAAAAGTTGTGACAGGGTCCTTAGATAACATGAGTTTGGTTTTAACATCTAATTATAATTTTATTTTATTTATTACAGTGTAGTTTTATCTAAGAACCTTGGTGTGATCACATATTTCAAATTCGGACAATGCGCGCCATTTCGTAGGAAGACTGCCATGTTGCCACTTCTCCCGTGCCTCAGGCTAGCGTCGCACCCTTTTTCTTTTTTCGACGATAACAATTTAAATCATTCGGTTTGATATGTTTTTCTTGCGTTCTTTGTAATATATTACTATATTATTCTTCACATTTCACATATATTACTTTCAAACTGTCAAATTGTGAAGATGGTTTAAAATAAAATTTTAATTTAACATTGGAGCTTATGGACAGTCGGCACATTCTGAGCCATTTTGCGAGCTTATTTGCCCGGTTAGGGGTGATTTTTTTCCACCATTGGGAAGAGGGCTTCTTACTCTATAAACCCGGTGAATTTCAAGACGATGTCAAAATGTGAACCTTATAGCTTCACATCCACCTTAAGGTGGAAATGAAGCGACTTGCTAATCAAATGAGAGTCTAGAATTGGAATGTTAATAAGAATGGCTAAAATCAGGGAAACATACGCAACCGATGCAGCAGTAAATGCTGTTCAATCCTATGCATTCCATTCGAATCTGCGTTTTAAACTCGATTTAATATGGGCCCATTACCGGCTGCAAGTTTTTGTGCGCAGGCGCAATTTTCACGACTGCCAACTTAAACATGGTATTTGGAGGTGTGCTTAATATTTCTTATTTTTGATGGAAATCGATTTTATTCGATCGTAATTACGAGGTCCCAATTTGCCATGGCATTTTTAAAAGTTTAGTTCCGAAAGGGGAGCCTGTAGCTCTTCATTTGTGCCGGATTTGGAACACGTTCAGTTGGTACGCGTGTGAGAGGTAGAAGCGGCAACACAGCAAAGGTCCGGGCCAATTATCGCGTAGCAGTATGTGAAGTCATTGCCGGGTGGATTCGAATCATTCGATTATTATATTATAATATACAACTATACAGGGTGTTTACGACCTAACTTTACAAACTTCCAGGGGTAATAGAGGGGACCAAGACAAACATTTTTGACATAGGAAACCGTGTCCGGAAACGCCATCTAGAGGGGGTTCATAGACGAGGAACGGGTGCGCTCAGGCGCGTCACGCGAGAGGCGCAAGTCGAGCGGACTGTTTTGTTGATAGATGGCGCGCAGTTGTTGCCAGGTTATGGCGTATCGCGTCGTTGTAAGTAAACAACAACACGATACGCCATAACCTGGCAACAACAGAACCGCCTGGAACCGCTGTTGACTATCCGCGCGTCTCCTAGGTGGCGGACTTTAGTTGCTAGATGGCTCTGCTGTTGCCACGTTATGGCACATCGCATCGTTGGTTACTATCCGAGCGCCTATCAACAAAACAATCCGCTCGACTAGCGCCTCTCGCGTGACGCGTCTGAGCGCACCCGTTCCTTGTCTATGAACCCCCTCTAATGGCGTTTCCGGACACGGGTTCCTATGTCAAAAATGTTTGTCTTGGTCCCCTCTATCACCACTAGAAGTTTGTAAAGTTAGGTCGTAAACACCCTGTATAAACTAATATAACGGTTCGGACGTCTGACAAACACCCCCGCCAAACGAAAATCCTGTGTGAGCCATTGTGAAAACCATCATACTAACTTGCACTCATATTTCGCGGTCGTATGCAACCGTATCTCGCTACCGTAAACAACGCAGTGTTGCCACTGCCTCACTCGAGTGGAGCAAGGTGACGTCACTGGATCATTTTCGGATCGTTTTTCCGCAATACAAATTGAAAGAGCACGGTGAGGTAGGTTTTTCTTTTTGCGGTTGCGATCAGTATATAATTCCCGACATATTCCACATTTAATTTTAAAATTCTCATTCACTTATGATTTTTTTTGTGGACTATTGAAATTTCGGCCATAAGGGCCCATGTTAAATCGCAAACTTCTGAGCCCTCCAGTTCGCTAATTTGCACGGTGACGTGTATTTTTCTTTGCGCCATTGATAAGAGGACACAAAACTGCGTAACATATGTTTTTTTCATAAAATTCTCATTCAGTGACTCTAGCTTCATTTCCACCTTAAGGTCTGAAATTCATATTGACTTGAAAATCTACGACTTGTGCGTGAAAGTCAAACTTTTGCGTTTTCGAATCAATCAGCCACATTGCGCTTGTGCACAGGGGAGGGCGCATGCGCAATATGCCGTGAAGTACAACAATCGAACATATTTTGGTCTTTATTGTTCCTTGATTTCATAACTGTTTTGTTACGTCCGCATGGGATGACTATGTAAATTAAAATGTAGGCTACTAGGAAAACCGTCGCTCTGCTAGCATTTTCCTAGGGCGCGCAAGACGAATAGAAAACCACTCGCTTCGCTCGCTCTTTTGGTATACCTATTCGGCGTACCATATCGCCGGGGGAGGGTGTAACGTTAGCCCTCCAGCAGTCTTTGAACGGCCTGATTAGTGAGAAGTGAGAACGTGTCTGCCCTGTGCCTGTCTGTTCCATAAAGGGAACTGACTCTGTAAACAACTCGGGAAATTGTCTATTCCTTCTTTGTATCTCCCAGTTGGTACTACTGTGATCACAGTACTGCCAACTGAGCAACAATACAGAGAAGGAATGGACAATTTCCCCGGCAACCCAACAGAGGATTTGTTTCCACCCCATTGCGCATTATTAGAATGGGGAGGTGCGGGTAACAATATGCTGCGGACCTATCAGGATTCGGTCAAACACGGCAAGGATTTTAATATTATAGATGACGGTCTATTTAGTCCCACCAACTAATGACACTGTCTCTGGGGGTACAATTAAATAAATTAATAAATAAATGTACAAATGCCACACTTAACATTTCAGTCTTGGCAGATTTGTTGTAATTGCATTTGTGGCAACTGGCAAGTCATGCAATGCAGATTGTGAAACTTTAGAAGGTGTTTCATTGATTCAGACAAACTGCGCTAGGTTAGACTCCGAGGCATCTGTAATTTATGTCCAATTTCAGCAGGCCTTTTGTGCAAATTCTTGTGATTCAGTGAAATGCGCATGTTAATAAGATTTGGTTTTGTGGCAGATTTCGTGATGACATTGTAACCGTTTATGACCTGGGCTCAGGAAGTGCTGAGGAGAAAGGCACACTGCAAATGAGGCAAGGTGTGAGGAGCACCTGGTTTCATATGTACTCAGCGGGCCAGGTCGAATGGGCTATTGGTTGCAAGGAAGGAGTGCCAGAAGCTAAGAGTAAGTTGTGCTATTAATGTAGAAGACTACTCTGAGAGGTGTACTTTGTCAGGAGAAGTATGAGAGTTTAATGAGTGATTGTATTGCTCAAAGGTGCCATGGAGAAGTAATTGGAGGCAATACTAGTGACACAGTAAATGGATATGCAGAGCACAATATGAGCTCGGCTTTGCTGATAGCTGAACTCTTATATAATGCATGCAAGCGTTTAAATAATTTTATATTCTTCCATTCTCCAACACCAACATTGCATTGCATGAAAGAATATAGTCCCTTCATGCATGAGTTCATGAAGGGTTGCGTCCACAAAATCATATCAGGTTTTATATTCAGTCTCAGTGGAAGATTTTCATTTTCCTGTTGCACATATCAGACAAACATGGTCAACATGATTAAAGAACAGTTACTCTGTAGGTTTTACTGCATAAAGATATTTCAAAATTAGATATACAAAGTATATTTAAAGTCATGAAATTATAGGTAGGTTTTCAAGAAACTGTCTCAAAACGTATAAAAATGTTCTGCATGGAAATAATATTGCTGACATAATATGTCCATCAGGTATGACAGCAATCACTAGGAAAGTGCCAGTTGAGCCAGTTGAGCCAGGGTTATGCTCCGCTCCTTGCGGACGGGGGCTGGTTATGAGGAAGAATGCGTGCAACAGTCCTCCCTGGAGCGGGAAGCCAATGTGCAAGGGGAGGTCGCACATCATCCATGCATGCAACACCCACGTCTGTGGGGAACTCTCTGCTGGTAAGTCATCATTCTGATTTTGTGGATATTTATTACACATGATCTCAGTTTTTGCCTTGGTAAAAGCATGGACATAATTTATGAGAGAGTTTATCCAGGTCATCTACTGATCTCGCATTCCAGTGCAAATAGTATAACAACGTGATAAGTGTAACACTAATTTCACAAATTTGTGTGATTGCAGGTACATTGAAAAGGCTTGTAAAAAGGGCAAAAGAAAAAGCAGTGAATATGGATGTACCTGAAGGTTCAATGTTCTTCATAGAGTGTGGGAGGGAAGACGACTTGCGGAAGGTCATTTCCGAGTCTCCACAAGCTGTAATACAATGGATGCACAATGGAGTTTGGATGGTTGAAGATCTAACACAAAGAATTGTACTGAATCATCTAAGGCTGGGTGAGAAACTTCTTGATTGAGATCTTGACCAACCCAATCATTGCTTGATGGTTACTTTTACGAGTAGGTTATGCAGTTCCATTCAGGCTATTGGAAACTATGAGTGTTGTTCATAAAAATGACAACTCATACTTTCAAGAGTCACATACTTTTCAGATAACATTTCTTCATCAGCAAATCCAGTCTAAAACCACGTCACGCTATATACAAGGTGTTTCAACTTTTTTGTCCGAACAATTATCGGAAATATTGCCCTAAGCTGCTTATTTTTTTAGCAGTGGCTTGCAACCAGTGATGCTTCCCTGGCTTTATCAGTTGAGGGATGTGCCAGGAGGAATGTTGGGGCATTTTCTGGCTACATAGCTAGAAGATACATAGGCTTTTCCGATAACTGTTTGAACAAAAAAGTTGAGACACCCTGTATTTTAAGAAAATATTTCTGACTCAACTTGTTACCATTTCCATGAGAGTTAATAAAATTAGACATTCCTGCCATTATATCCATCACAAACTACATACTTTCAATGGGAATAATTAAGTTTCCACTGAATCCAGGTTCCCTTCAGACAGGTTGTATTGTATTACCAAAAGACTATCTAATTTAAAATGAGGCTTCTCTATCAGTAACTACTGCGACTCCCTCTGAGCTGCCAGCTGATATAAATTCTGCAAAGTAAATCTAATCTCCAACAAGGTTTTATTTTCTCTGGCATTCACCAAATACAGTAGATGCACCATGTGCTTCTCTCTCTCTCTCTCTCTCTCTCTCTCTCTGTTACTTGACACCTCAAGCCCTCTTCGTACATTAGGAATATAGATCAGCTGTGTAGCACACACATGTCAGTGCATGTATTGAGTGCAAATCTATAGATTTTATTCTGGCTTTCAACAGTGATCAGAAAGGCTGGCGCTGGAGACA
>JYFJ02007900.1:0-14054 GCA_000934665.2 Catajapyx aquilonaris
GTTGCCAGGTAACGCACTACAACATAAGCAGCTTAGGCCGAATTTGTCAATAGCTGCGTGATAGCTGTTCGGACAAAAAAGTTGGACCACCCTGTATTTTAGGTTGTCTTGTGAAAAAAGTATGTTTTATTTCTTTGTTTGCAAGACATGTTGACATTCTTTCAGACTTTTATTCCTAACTTTTTTTTTTTTTGGCAATGCACAGATAACATGTAATATGGATAATCCGCACCTGGAAAATCGGGAGTACAGTGTATAAGGAAATCTCAAAACGACTAAAAGAAGAGGTATAGGGTTTTTGTTGGGGACATCAGAGGCCTAATTCACATGAATAAATATTTCTTTCTGATCCCCCTGGACTAAATTAGGAACAACAATCACTGCTTATTAATTGGGGTCTCTACTTACCTGGTTCATTTCCCTCTGCAGGCAAGAAAATTCGGTGGTACCTCAAGTGGTGGAGGCGATATTGAACCTACCTCCTGAAACGCACATGGCAGTTCAATACACTTCAGTGCTGCTGTTGGGCGAACTATGTGAGTGGATTGAGCAGCACCCAACCTCCATTGAACCGGTGGTCAATTTCTTGTTTGCGGCGCTGCAAAGAAAAGAGCTTGCGTCTGCTTCAGCCACCGCCCTGCAGAATGTTTGTAGTGCCTGCAGGGACTATCTGTGCCAGTCAGAGGCACATCTGCAGGGGTTGGTCACCCTAGTAGAACAGTTACACACTTTCAGTGTGGGCAACCAAGCTGCTGTTGGTCTCCTAAAGGGAGTGTCTGTCATAGTAGGGAAACTACCTCATCAGCAGCTAACCACGACAATGGGCAAGATGTGTTGGGTGCAGGCCAATCGATTGGCCGCACTGCTCAGGGAAGGAGGTGAGGCTTTATTTTGCCATTTTGTTCTTAGCTGATCTGTAGAAAATTAATTTTGTATTTGTTGTGTGATATATAATTTTCTTTGGATAGCTGATGCAAGAGGAGATGAAGCCAAGAGGAAAGGTGGAGACTTGGATCCGGTAGTGTGGCTAGATAGGTTGGCCGCAATTTTCAGGCACGTCAGTCCTACTGTCCACAATGGACAGCCCCACCCATGCCAAAGCGTAATCACTGAAGTAAGTTAACCAGAGTGTGTACAACTCATTGTAAATGTAAAGGAGCCACCTACATTGTGGGTGCTCATGTTGAGATTTGATCAGTTATTCTTTTTCTGCGTACCAATGGGATCTCTGGATCCACAAATCATAGGAAAATTGTCACCATGTACAGAACCGAACAGTTAATATTTTACTCAGGTTGACCCATTGGAGAGCACAAATGAACTTAAACATGTTATGGATTCTCTACCATTTTTAAACCTGATGGCCTCCCCTTATGTGGAGAATCTGTGACACACTTGTTATCATTCTGCAGCATACAATACTGTTTCTCACTTCTGAACTGTCCTGACATTGTCCCAGTGCAAAGGAACCATTTCCAACTAATGCCAGGTACATAAATCCCTTTGGCATGCAGAAAAAGAATCAGTGATCAAATCTCAACGATGAACACCCACAATGTAGGTGTCTCCTTTACATTTACAATAAACTTGTGTTTGCAGCTAATTTGCTATTAGTGGAAACATGACTTTTTTTTCTGTGAGAGTCCAAGTGCCATTTGCATTGTTAACACTGTACTTTAATTTTCCAGCTGTGGCCGGTTATGTCTGAGACATGCCAGCGTTACCAGGCCGATGTACGAGTGATGGAACGCTGCTGCAGGTGCCTACGCTTTGCTGTGCGCTGTGTGGGGCGCCAGTCAGTCCCTCTCTTGGAGCCACTAGTGCAGCTGCTAGTTTCTCTCTACTCCCAGCACCAGCATTCTTGTTTTCTATACCTTGGATCGATATTAGTTGACGAGTATGCAGCTGATGCAACTTTGGTAGATGGACTTCTGTCCATGTTGACAGCGTTCTTGGGACCTACTTTTCACATCCTGGAAGTCCCAGGAGGATTCCAGCAGCATCCAGACACTGTAGATGACCTGTATCGATTATGCACTCGCTTTTTGCAGAGAGCTCCTGCAGCCCTTCTGCAGTCTCAGGCAATTTGGCCACTGCTACATTGTTCTCTAATGGCTACTGGTCTGGACCATAGGGAGGCCAATTCAAGTATCATGAAGTTTTCATACGATTTAATCCACTGTGGGCGAAACAGGGAAGACGCTGAAGACTACCCTGTGAGGCGACGATTCGTGGAAACCATTTTGGCTGTCCATGGAGCAGCATTGATTGGACATCTGATCAATGCTTCGGTCTTCTGCCTGCCCTCCTACACCTTCCCGGACATCGCAGATGTCATTATGGAGTTTATGCTGTTTGACAGACCAGTAAGTGATCTCTGTTTAGTTTTTTATGTAACTGGATAATGCAGTGTAAAACATTGGGAAGAGTGTAACACATGCAAGTTGTTTTCTGTGAATGTCCCTCATTCTGATGTTCCACTCATTCACGTTTTATGCTGAGTTTTGGATAATTATTAGGATACTGCGACAAAAGTGTTTAGTGGCAATGTGACATCTCTGTCATAATACCTCAAGCACAAACAACAACATTCAGTGTTGAAAGTGAATGAGAAGTTGAATCCTGTGTAGGGAAAGGGTACTGGGGAAAGGTTGCTGAAAATTGTATGGATTGGTAAAGATAAGCCACTAGAATATTTAAGTAGTAAAGTAATGAAAATGGATTTTAATTATTAGCTCAGTCAAGTACCCACCCTGGCCGTGGGAGGCCGGTAGGTGACGGCGGAGACAGGTGCTTTTGTGCTTGGTTGTGAGGTACATTTGCAGTCGCCAACATGGCCAGGGATGAACGTGGTGTGCTGCGTAGTAGCTGCGGTACACAGTCAGAACGTGTCGTTCACGATATCAGGTGCGTCCAAGGAGGACAAACAGCCAGTGATTCAGCTCCTGTGTGCAGGGGGAAAGGGACCAAAGGTGATTCATACGTACATGAGGGCTGTGTATGGAGACGCTTGTGTGGCATACATGACAGTGAAGGACTGGGTATGCCATTTCCGCAGTGGCCGACAAGGCACGTCGGACATGGCATGGCCAGCCGACCTGTTACCGCCTCCCCCGATGCAAGCATAGTGTGCATCAAGGGATTGGTTCAAAGTGATCGCCCCTTGTCCATTGACAGGATTGTCGGCCACTGCGGAAATGGCGGACCGAGTCCTTCACTGTCGTGTACACCCCGCAAGTGTCTCCATTCACAGCCCTCATGTGCGTATGAATCGCCTTCTGTCCCGCTCCCTCTGCACACAGGAACTGAATCACTGCCCGTTCGTCCTCCTTGGA
The DNA here is from genome assembly GCA_000934665.2 of Catajapyx aquilonaris. Taxonomy (NCBI): domain Eukaryota; kingdom Metazoa; phylum Arthropoda; class Diplura; order Dicellurata; family Japygidae; genus Catajapyx; species Catajapyx aquilonaris. The sequence goes on from JYFJ02007900.1 coordinate 3,336, forward strand.
CGCGCCTGATATCGTGAACAACACGTTCCGACTGTGTACCGCAGCTACTACACAGCACACCACGTTCATCTCTGGCCAGGTTGGCGACTGCAAATGTACCTCACAGCCAAGCACAGAAGCACCTGTCTCTGCCGTCACCTACCGGCCTCCCGCAGCTGGGGCGGGTACTTATTGACTGAGCCTAATATTTGCTTAAGATGCAGATTTTGAACTTGTGCTACGTTCTTCCCAAGTTAATAAATAAGGGTGGGTTTTTGCCCTACTGCTAAGTCTCAGCTAGCAACCTGCTTCTGCTAGCAAAGATTTTTTCATAAGCTATCTCATGGGTTATACAGTTGAATCCAGATATAACAGACATGAAGGGACCTTGGAAATCTGTCTGTTATAACCGAGGTTTGTTATAGCCAAATACACAGGCCAAAGGGAAGTATGGTGGGACCAGCCCCTTGAGTCTGCTACAGCTGAAGCTATTATATCTGGAGTCAACTGTACAATGGTTAGTAGATTTGTTGACAGCAGTTCTGCAGTAGGACGAAAAACCAACCCGAAGTATTTTAGGACAACGTGATTTCAGGATATTTAAGGAAACAAACTTTAAGGGACTTGAAAACATCTATTCTATGTTAACGAGTTTCATATTCTAGTGTGCTAGTCATGTCACAAACCTCCAGGTAGTGAAAACCTTTGTAATTCGAGATTGATGCAACTGTCAAATATTAATGTAATACATTATATTTGCTGCAACGCAAAAAATTACTTGGTAAGCTGTCATGTGCCAAGCAGATATGGTCTCTGAAGTTCTGCAAAGGCCATGAATGGGACAATGGCTGAAAATAGAAGCCATCTAGATGGAATTTTGCAGACATGGATGCAAAGGGTAGCCAAGTGGAGGAGTGGGTTGATGTTGGGTGTGGATGGCTGAGATGGGCTGGGCACAATCAGTATTCTGCAGACCAGATATCATTAATACCAAATGGAGAATTACATTTCCATTTCCGTTTTACATTTAATTTACATTTCCATGGACCAGAGTTAGCAGTTGGAACAAAGAGTATTCATGTACAGTGAGGAAGCAGTCAGCTAGCCCTAGGCTGGTTTTATTGAGGTCCTTATAGGGAGGCAGAGTGGTGCTGTGGTAACGTATGCGCCCACGGATGTTAAGGTCCCGGGTTCGATCCCAGCCCGGGGTTCCCCCCTTAACCTCGTGCAGAGTTCGGAGTCATCTCTGGCTTTGTCTCGGGTGGGATTTCCGGTAGACTAACCACTCGGGGGAGTTCACAAAATGACCGAAGCAACGACATTGCACTGCACTTTGCACATCCCCTCCTGTCATCCTGCCCGTAGGCCCGGGCGCTTCAATTAATAGGTTCCAATGTATAATGGTTCAATAATAAAGGTCCATGTGATATACCCCCAAAGGGAGGTGAATGCACTACACAAGATTATTATTATTATTATTATTATTATTATTATTATTATTATTATTATTATTATTATTATTATTATTATTGGGGTCCTTGTCTGTAAGGCTAGGTCTGGGAATTACTGTTAACAGATCTTATGTAGTATCTAAGATTATAATATTAACTAGGTTTTCCTGGAATATTAAGGGAAACAAGTGAATGTGCAAGTTGAATATTTTGTGTTCTTTGACTGTGTGACTTCTCTTTCAGAGCGTGTGCAATTTTCTGGAAGTAACCCTGAAGGATCTTCCTAATCGTACTCCCAGTGGTACCATTGTTACCGCTACGCAGAAACAGCTGGCCAAGTTTCACAGGGAAGTCACAAGGTGAGCACTGCAATTTCTCTCTTTGCTTCGATAGTATAATAATGGCAAGCTGTGCCATGACATTAACGATTTTATTTCAAAATATTTGAATAAGGAAAGATTTTTTACCTCTCTGATGAAGTGCAGAGAGCTCTAAGAATTGTGCCAATTGGCATACAAGTAGAGCAACATTTTTTAAAAAAATTATTGCATTGCATAATAAAATAAAAATATTGGGTAGTGAGGACCTTGCACGGACCTTTATTTTAATCGCAAGCATACAATACATCCTCCTGCTGCAACGCCCTGGTCCCTGGGCATGGGGGGAAGGGGAGGTTCCCAGGGGAGGGCGCTCTTAAATAGTTTCTAGTCATTTCTGACCCTCTTAAATACCAGGCCTTTTCTCCTGGCCCTGGGCAGAGAAGGGAGTCCGAATCTGTCCGGACATGTCTGGTGAAAAGTGGAAAAAGACCGGACCAAGCAGAGGTGACAGGGATGGGATTTGAACCCCAGACCTCCTGCTTGGCTGGCCAGTAGCATAGCCACTAGACCACCATGCCCACCTAAAAATTATTGCATTGCATAGCACAGGGTGATCAACTCGTTTATGACAAGGTCCAGGATTTACCTTTCTGAGGTCAATGAAGGTCTGGACACCCCCTCCCCCCCTCAATTAAAACAAAAAAAAAACACCACCCTACCCTACTTCACAAATTCACACTTCCGGGAGAAAAGTTGGAGTTTTCCTCCGCACCCACACCCAAACCAACATCGCAAAATCTGTGACAATTTGTGGGCAGGCTTCCAAATGGTCTTGTGACAGATTGCTATTCTTCACGGGTCCTCCAAACTACCTTTTCCACTCACACCACACAAGAACTGATCACTTGGAAAACCAGCGACTATCTGCACCAAGACCTCCGAGAAGCCCCTGGGTAGAACCAAAATATGGGAAGAATGGGATAAAAGAAAATGTGGCTGATAGTTTCCGTCCTTTCCCAGTAGTGGGCCAGTAAATTGATCCCATATCCCATATGGTAGCCTACCCGTTGGGGGATGGGGGTGACTGTTCAAGCAGGGGTCATTTCTTAGAAGTGAAAACATGTGCAGCAAGGGTAAAGGCCTATCTAGGCAGGACATGTTGCCATTATTGCCAGGTGGTCAAATGTAGCTGTTGCTAAAGAATAAGGAACAGTCTGGTTAGGGGCGCAACAAGATACAAAAAATAACAGCTTCGAGCAAAATTTCCTATAGCTGAAAACAACCCACGAACTTGGAACGCATGTGACCCATATTGCCACAAAAAGTAGCTTTACATCACTTCTCTATAATTCCGTCCCATGTTCATAACCATCCGTTACACTTGCTGGTCATGTAAGAAGAGCCACCCGTGGTCTTTTGTGCAAGAGAGAGTGCCCTAATGCTTTTAAAATAATTTCTCTTGCGCGAAAAATACTTTCCTGCAGGGATTTTCTCAATTTGGCAGTGCTGCAGTCAGATGTGGCAGTGACATAGCACCACATGCTTTCTAAAGACCTAGGGTGGGTTTTTTGCCCTACTGCGAAGTGTCTGCTAGCAACGTCTTTCTACAAGTCAGGATTCTCTCCTAAGCTTTCTTATGGATTACTATTGTTATTCGTTTGTTGAGAGTGGTACTACAAAACAGCAGTAGGGCATAAAACCAACCTGTAGGAAACATTCCCAAGCATGGGATCCTGTATTTTTAATTGTGCTTATTTCTCCAATTATGTGAACATGACTTCAGGACAGTCCTTTCTGGCAACACAATTTCACAGCCTTTCACATTTGTATCATTATTGTGATTGAGGTTAAGTTTGTGTAGTACTTGTGGCAGCTGTTACAATTTGGAGGAAACAGTGGAGTCCAGGAAGGAAAGATTTGGATTGAAATGTGATGGCAACCAATTCACTTCATATTTGATTGCTTACCAAAGAATGAAATAGAAATAGGATTGTGTGCCGGTTCACACTACTTTCTCCCGCCATTGCATTTCCCAAATTATATGTCTAGCCATGAGCATTAAGGTCCATTTCCAAAGAAGCTCCAGCTTGAAAAAGTGAGCTCTGGCGCTCAGCATAGCTGGCGCTTTGCAGCTAGCTCCCTCAGATCGGTTCCCAAAGATGCTTTGGCTTTCCAGTTAGTGGAAGCCAAAATGACGATCACTATGGAGCGGAGGAGATTGCTCCTCAGGCTAAAGATCACTCTTTTGAGGTTGCTAATCAGTCTGTCTCTCCTCGCTGCCACCTCCCGCCTCAGCAGGGCCCTCTTCCCCAGCAGCTCCTTCCGTGACATGCTTCTGGCCATCTTCTTTCTTTCTCCTCTCTCCTTCTTCCCTATGCCCTGGCCTCCCCACCTCCCGCCACCTCCCCACCAAGAACGTCCCATGTGACCACAGGAAGCCGTGTGGATTGGTCGGAAGGAAGCTCCAGCTCCAGCACTAGCTTGAACTTCGACCGGTGTTCGATGTTGAAGCAAGCTGCTTGAATGTCAACTCAACGCTAGAAACATGGGGGCAGCTGGAGCTAAACTGAGTGCCAGAGCTCACTTTTTCAAGCTGAAGCTTCTTTGGAAATTGACCTTTATACTTCCTGGAGCGTGTCATTGGTTGCCCCCACTAGCAATAACATGCATATATGAAAAAAGTAATCTCTGAAAGAAATCTTATATTATAGTGGGGTATATTACAATGTTGATTGTTGTTGTTAGAATGACTCTTGTTGTTACTGTGTAATGCAAGCTTTGTGATACTTACCTTCATGTTTATTTTTCAGCGCCGAGACAGCTAAGACTGTGTCTTATGCTCTGCGTGACTTCGTGAGGCTATTTCGATAAGTGCTCCAGAAGATTACTAGTACTCTCAGCACAAGGGTTGGTCTATGCACATGTGCAAACGAAAAACTTAAGTTCTTTAGAATCATGCTGAAACCCTTGACGCAGTGTATGCAGATTGAAATACCTTTATATATATATTCAGAGTGATCTGGACACATCCTGAAGTGAGCCTACACAAGGTATACTTTTTCCAATAAAAGTTTTTCAAACTGTGGCTTTGAGAGTGGTTATGTGAGAGTGGAACTGATGCCAAAATGTTTTAATTCGCACCATTTTTTAACTATTAATTTGTACATTAGTTTTTGTTTTTGAAAATACATTTCAGTTCTAGTTGTTAAGAGTTTTATACAGCCATGTGTCCCATCTGCCCTCTTCCATTAGTATGAAGGTGGAGTTCTCTCCAGATTTGTCTTTTTTAGGATGGAATTTTAATTACGCTACCTGCCTAGGGAAACACATACAAGGCCAAAGCAATGGCATTGCACTTGCATTTGTTGCCTGCAATGCAAAACTTCGTACCAGGTTCAGATAAAACATTGTGTTCTAAACCTCAGAAGAAAAAAATTTATTGTTGCAAGCCTGCAAAACCTTGCACTATTTCGACCAGTGTGCCTTCCTTTTTTGACCGGACCTCACTCAGGGTGGATGCTTCCATGAGTGTAGAGATGCCAATGCACCTGTGCAGTGGTGCTTATTGCAAGAGGCATCCAAACTAAATGGTGATGATCAAACTATTTGTAGATTTTGGTGTGGTTTTTTTCAAATTATTTTTCCTTCAGTAAAATTATTACTATTGGAGGTATTTGCATTGCAGATGACATGCAATTTCCCTTCTGTTCACTTTTGCTCTTGCTATTTGGGCGCTACTCTAAAACACATTGTTTCTAATGGACGATGTACGTTTTAAAGCCAATAAAGATGCTGTGCCAGATGCCCCATTGCAGGGGCGGTACACTACACAATTATACACCCATATGTGTGAGCTCCCTGAAATCATTACCATTGATATTGATTGGAATTGTTGAAATAAAAACTCCTACTGCCCTTGTTGGTTATGCTGTACTGCCAGCATTTCTTTGCAACCCTGATACATGTAAGGCTACAGTATTGTCCATCCAAGATGGATGTGAAGGGAGTTCTGAGTCGGAAATATACTGATCAGGCCAGTCCATCAATCCCCTTGAAGTCGTACCTGGAGTTACCATTGCGATGGCTGTTTCGATTATATCCCGTAGGTGCTGAAGATGCCAGATATTTTCACTGTACAGTACACAATGTTCTTAATGTATCCCCACATAAAAGTCCAGCAGGGTAAGCTCTGAGCTTCTGGGGGACCAAGCATGGGAAACTTCTTATTCAAGGCTTTGCACCCAGGCAGGCTGCAATGGGGAGGTGCTCAATTCAACATGAGAATGAGCTGGATCCCATTTTCTCTATCCAGGTGTTCAATTTGTGAAAAGAAAACATAAACCTTAAGCAAGTAGTCCAGGTAAGCAACTCTACTAAAAAATTGTCCTCTCCGTAAAAAAGAAATAGCCTACACCCTACAATATGGTCACAGACCAGTCCACACCAAACATTCACTTTTGCAGAACCACAAACATGCGAGGGGTGTTTTAAAAAATACCAAACTTTTTCTATATAGACTATTGCTCAATTTGCAACATTTTAAGCACTGTGCCCTTCAAAGTAGTTCTCTCTACTGGCGATAGACAGTTTTTAATTTTTCCTTTCATTGTTGGAATGCTTCCTGGAACGCACTTTCTGTGATGACACGCAGTGCTCTTGTCGCATCGTCCTGAATCGCCTCTATGGTTCGGAAATGACGTCATTTCAAATTGGTTTTAAGTTGTGAATATAGCAAGAAGTCCGGTGGGGCTAAGTCCGGAGAATAGGGTAGATTGGCACAACGGATGTCTAATGTTTTGCCAGATAATGATGACGAGGAGCAATGTGTGAGCCAGCACATTGCCATGGCACAATATCCAAGTCGTGCTTTCCCACAATTTAGGCCTTTCCTGGGCACAGCATCTCTCAACCGCACTAAAACATTCTGGTACAACACTCTTTGTCTTCCAATCTGACCAGGGTCACCTCCATGAGTGCCTCCCCCACCTAGACAGGGTATTGTCTCTCCGGCATATTGGATCTAAATCAGATGGGATCTGCGTGCAGTGAAAAAATGTCCTTGAAAAATTTTTTTGGACGCTTGCCAATTTCCTATCCTCCAGCATGCAATCTAGCTCCAATATGGACGCCCCATAAGGACTACGTGGAGACAATACCCTGGTTAGGGTGGGGGAGGCAACCATGTAGGGGACCCTGAATCTGACAACATGGTCCAAATTCATAAAGAAAAATGGAAGGTCAAGGGGTGATAATGATGGATCTTGATGAAATTTAACATGCTAATACAGGACAATATATGATGCCCAAAAATAAAATATTTCGTGCGGAAGCCCATATTTGCAAAAGTTATGACGTCTTAAAGTTCCAAAAATAATACATTTGCATTCATCATGGGATTACATTAGCGACCACATATAATGACATTGAAGTGTGTAATCAGTTTCTACACTTTTTCTCATAGGAAAAAAGTCCTACAGAACGGCTCTGTCCGTCCGTCCGTCTGTGGACAGGTATCAAGGCCTAAACAGTAAGAGATACAGAGCCGTTATGTAGGACTTTTTTCCGATGAGACAAAGTGTAGAAACTGATTACACACTTCAATGTGGTCTTATATGTGGTCTTATATGTGGTCTTATATGTGGTCTTATATGTGGTCTCTAATGTAATCCCATTATGAACTCAATGAAAATGTTGTTTGTCTGGAACTTTAAGACATCATAACTTTTGCAAATATGCATGGGCCTCCGCATGAAATATATCATTTTTGGGTATCATATATTGTCCTGTATTAGCATGTTTTTCATCAAGATCCGTCATTATCACCCTGTGACCTCCCTTGTTAGGTTGCTTTGCTCAGATGAAGGTGATGCAGATAAGACTTTTTGCTCAGTCCAACCATATTCCTCATTTAATTTCTGTGAAAATTATGCTCCAATGAAGTCCAATGCCCCTGAAGGCTGATGCATTATTCACTTCCCCATCTGCCCAGCTTAGGTGAAGTTGCTGTTATCTGCCCTACTACTGAGATTGTGTTCTGTGTGTTCAGTGGGGTTGCCCCAATTAGTGGTGGTCGTGTCTTTTCTGCAGGCAAGTTGACTTAACAATGATGTGTGTCTCCAGAGACATCGCCACCTACAGCCAAGAAACCTTCCAATGTCGACGCAGGAACTGGAAGAAGCTGCTACCACTATGGTTTCAAAGGTTGCAAGGTACCAGTATAAGTCTTGTTCATTATTAGTGACTGATTAATATAGGATGGGCTCCTTCATACTGCTGGCCAACACTTCTGACTGGCTGGTGACAAGGGTAATAAGCTAGAGTTTGTTTTTTTGACATGGAGTGAAGCGCTTGGTCTCATTTCTTACACCATTTTTAGCAATTTTGAGTTTCAGACTGGGACCCATTTTCTGCAATGAAATCTGCATGATTTGTGTCCGTAATTGCATGAAAATAATTGCGTGTCTAATTAGGAAACGTGTCGTGATGTGTAAAGAGTAACATGCTATCGCCATAATTCTTTTACTATATTTTTGCTATGGAGCTATTTCTTCATGGGACACAGGGAAAGTTTTTCTCACCCAAGCCACTAGTTCATTATTTCATGTATAGTGGGAGCGGTACGCAAAAACAAAACCGCATTTGATGATAGAAGCAAGCCACTTTGCACACTTGTTCCTAACACCATAAGGTTCAATTTGATCCGCAGTACCCTCAACATTTCCCCGGAGGATTCAAAATGGCGACCATCTTTTCAAAATGGCCGTCAATATCGAAAAGTGTTACTTTTTGAGGTATTCATGAATGCGGGATGTCGATTTCGCATGATTTAAGGTCGCTAAACTCGAATTTGGCCATACCAAGTTGCCATCTTGAATCATTTCGACCCCAGAGGCGCCATTCTCCAAAATGGCGGTTTTTATTGTATACACCTCAAATTGTCCTAGAAGCGAATGTGATGTGTCGATTCCGGGTCATTTCCACATGAGAAGCTCAAATATGAACTGACCTTGGCGACATTTTGTGTCAATTAGGCCCCACAGCCGCCATTTTCCAAGATGGCGGCCTGATGTATTCTGTAGACTCGGAACTAGTCGAAGCGGTACACAAAAATATGCTGCAAAATCTTGCAGAAAGCAAGCCACTTTGCACAGACGTTCCATAGACCAAGACGATCAATTTTACCCTCAGCACCCTGAACCCTGACCTTGTGGGGTCAAATGGAGGCCATTTTTGAAAAAGATAGTCATATTTCTTTTGTAAATTCCCAATTGCCTGTCCATGGCAATGTTGGTGTCATTTCCGCATATTTCGAGGTCGACAAGTCGATTGGTAACATGCAGGAGGTCATAAGGTCACTAGATTGTGACCTATGACCTCCATTTTGAAATTACGTACCCTACTGGGCTATATCTAATGATATTTGCGACTAAAAGTTGACATGTGAGGTATCGTTCAGATATAATTTGATGTCACTGAAACCGAAAACGACAAAAAAATTCGAAAATTCGGAATCATGCATCCGGTGACCTGTGGGGCGCCATATTGGGTTTCAACTTATACCCTTTGGTGGGGATGTGCACCCGTAAGCGAATAGTATTAGACGTGTTTGGTATCCTTGCAGCATAATGGGGCCGTCCAGACAGGCCGACCTTAGCCGCGGCTGGCCGCGGCCCTGGCGTCGGCCCCGGCTTGAGGAGCCACGGCTGGCCACGGTACCCGTTCAGACGGGCACATATTTTAATAACAGCCACCCGCATTTGTAATAGTGGCCGGTAGTCATGGCAGCGACGAAAAACAAGTGACGCGCAGTATCCGTCGCCGAGGCCAAGCCGTGGCCAAGCAGCGAGCCAACTTCCAGGAAGTCGGGCAACTCGGCCAACTTCTGAGCCGTGACCTGGCCGTGGCCGTTGCCGTGTGAACCCGTCGCGGCCTCGACCAGCCGCGGCTGGCCGCGGCTAAGGTTGGCCCGTCTGGACGGCCCCAATAATTCGAGGTCGCTAAGACGATTAGTCATATTCTGAAGGTCAGAAGGTCACTAGTTTGTGACCTATGGCCGCCATTTTGAAATTATCCTATCGGGAAATGTCTAAAGGTATTTGCATATGATGTGTGGCTTGTGAGGTGTCGATTACATATAATTTGCTGTCACTGAAACCAAAAATGACACTAAAAATCTCGAATCATGCTTTCTGAGACCAGACAAGCACCATATTGGATATCAACTGAAGCCCTTAGGTGGGGACCTCGAGGTCTTCATATATCAATTATTATTTGGTGCTCTGAGAACGGTTGCATACTGGTGCTGTATTTTGCATGAGGTGAGAGGTTAGCAACTTCCTATCAAGGTGTGCTGTACACTGGTTACGGTAAGGTGGTATCCCCTCACCGGAACCTCCATACACCCCGAAGTGAATTACGGCTTCAACTACAGTTCCAGTCCTTCTAATAGTCATCACATGGCCACAAGGAAGTAATTGAAGATGAATAGCTTTAAAAAATAAGCCGTTTAGGGCCTACATGACACCTAGTCACCATTTGGAAAAATGGCTGACAATTTAGTTACAGGAAAAATCTGACATGGCCTCATATCCAAAACTGTCCATTAGGGTGTTGTCTAAAAGTGTGCCAAATTTCATGCTTCTATCAGGCTTCTATCATTAAAGGCACAATTGCTTTACCTATCTGCCCTACTATGGGCCTTGTCAACACTTCGGTGAATAAAAGGCAACATTTAACATTCCTGTTGTGACAATTACACCTATCAAAATAATATCTACCTGGCTGAAACAGACACCCCACTTTGCATATTGTTTCGCAGGACATAAGTAGCCTGCAATAAATACACAGCAGATAAATCAGGGAATACTACTTGAATGACCCAAAATGGAAAGGGCATAAGTCCACCTTTTGGTCAAAATGACTTTTTCGCGGAAGGAAACTCTTCAGCATGGAGGGCATAAGATCCAGTA
>JYFJ02007901.1:0-14060 GCA_000934665.2 Catajapyx aquilonaris
GACATCGTATGTTTACATCGTTTTAATCATTCTTAGCGCTCTACTTTATCCGGCCGTCGCCGTGGTTACCGAACTGGCAGTCAGCGCGGCGCTGCCAGATCGTCGCTTTCTTCGTGCGAGTTGTTATTGTTCATGGAGGGGGGTATTTTCGATCCCAAAGTTTGGCCAAACCAAGACTGCCACACTCGTGCCCTTTCACACACTTACGGTAATTCAGCGTAAAAACCTCGTGACGCTCTCGAATCTCACTGGTACCGACATGGAAAGGAGTGATTGCGCGTCAAAATAAAAAACTGTACCTGGCCGCGGCGGCCGCAAATATCGCCCCAGGAGAAAAATAAGCGCACCATCTCAAAGTGCAACTCTTTCGCATCCAGATACTCCAGTTTCATGCCGATACCTCCATATTTGCGGCCGTGACAGCAAGAGGAAGAAGTGTCAAACTGACGGGCTCCCCGCAACAATGGATAGTGTAGCCTAGAGCGCGCTCTTAAGCTTGACAGATGGTGCCAGATTACATTCGCTTCTCAGCAATTTCCTGTATGGAGAACAAAGGGAAACCTATAAATTACACTCACCACACTGTATTTGCTGCACAAGCATCTCCCACAAATCAGGTACTTTGTTTGGAAGCTCGATGCCAAAATGGGCTACAATAGAAGTTAAGGCAAAGGTAGCTCCTCTCCTTTGCAACTCATTCTGTTTCTGCACCTAAAATGAATACACAGATCAGTTGTTGCCTGCCCGTTGCATCAAAACATTATTCCTGAGTATTAATATCCTCCTGAGACCTGGTGTCGACATATGTCGACATCAGCAAAAGATTTTTTTGGCGCCAACCAGTGATGCCAACAGAACTGTAATATGTTGGTATCCCATGGTTACAATCTGGCCGCAATAGGTGTAGCCACCTAGCGTGGAATATCTGGCTTGGGCCGCGAAAATTAAATCGCGGATAAAATGGCGGATTCCGCTGCTGAAGCTAGGCGCTCATCTGATCAGTTTTATTTTTTTACTCATATTTAGAGTGCGATTTTCGCAATGCAGTGAATGTCCTGGGATTCGCAAGGAATGTGTCTTAGGAATTGCGAAAAGATGTGTCTGTGACAATCTTTGTTGCTGTAGAGAGCTGGTAATTTTCTTTTCTTCCTGAGACCAAATGCCCATTTAAATGGACATCCGAAAAATGGCATTTTTAGCTGAATGGGTGTGACTTTTCTTTACGTGCCTGTACCTATACACCCATAAGGAAGTGGACTTTGCACTATGCAGTTCAGTTTTAAAATCTAGAATAGCAAGTAACCACTCTAGCGGGTAAGAAGGGAAAGAGCAAGCCCCATCCCTGGAGTGGTGGCGTTCAAAAATAATTTCATTTATCTTTAATTGTCTTCTGAGAGGAATTGCTACCACGAATTCCACAAATGAATGTAAAAAACATTGTTTGGAGGATAGAGCACTATGTGAGTGATCCATTAAGTGGTATTTAAATTCTCAGCTTTCATCCGTTCTGCTTTTGTAGCACCAATTGGGTCCTAATGTTCTCATTGGTTGTTTGTCGCCATTTTTGTCAATATTTTAAAACTAAAAAATTGTTCTCGTTTCTTATTGGGAACATGTTCAGAAAATGCAATAGGAACTGACATTGCGTTAAAAAATTCTTCTCAGGTCTCAGGAGGATATAATTCAAATAAATACAAATATAACTCCATTCCAAAATATGATGAAAATTTTGAATTTTACTTTCACACCACATTAAGTATGATGGAAGATTGTGGATAAGGTAAGTCGCTGTTGGATTTTTAAAAATAGTAAATCACTGGGACACTTAAGAGTCAATATCAACATACAAAATCTTGAACACACATTTTAAAATACAAACATAAAAAAGCGAATGAATGTCAGTTGTTTCAAGTCATGTTGTATAGTTTACTCAAAAACCTGCACATTTATAATGGTACACTCTAAATAAATTTGTAGGGGTCCTGAAAAGCTTCCTATAATCATTCAAAAAATGTCATACTGATCCCATGAAAATACCAGAAGAAAATGCTCACAATACCACTCAGCCATTTCCCCCTTAAAAACATTAATCATGTTCTTGGGTTTCGGGGGAGCATGATATTGTCTTCATGGCTACCCTGTATGAGAACAAATCCGTGAAATAAATGTATGTACAGTATGTATGGTATGTATGTGATTATGCCAGCCCAGCTAACAAAGTCTGACCAGCCCTTTGCTTCAAGCAGCTACACTATACCTGGTCTCATCACAACCCTCCAACCACCACCCCGACTGGGTGAGTCAGTGAGCCAGTAAAAGTCAACCCTCACAGTTCAGCAACTCAGCTCAGTAAGGAATAACCAGGAGGAGCACAGTAAGTTGACAATTAAATAGGAACCCACACACTTCCTACTTGACGCCAATATTACCTACAAACACCTAACTTCCCAGAATAAGAGTACATCAAAGGTTTTACGTAAGCATTAGCAATTGTAACATGGTGCAGCTGTAGCCTTAAGTATATCCTTCCCCACCACACTTCCGCATTTTCCGATCTATTATCCTTTTACATGGTGCTCAAACAGCAAAACTTGCCTCATCATCAAGAGCCATAGATTCATCTGCTTGCATGTCAGACAAGGCAGTTGAAGACTTTGGTCGACCAGACACAGACCCACTACGACGAAGAGCTGCCTTCTCTGCATCCTACATCAAAAAAGGTGATGTTAAGTTTGAAAGAGATTGTAACTGACACAAACAACAAACCTTCAATTGATTGCTCAAGGAGAGAATGCCATTAAAATTGTCTTGAAGGTTTTCAGAATGACTGCAGTCCTTCATGCAACCCATGAGTCCATTATCCCTGCTGGTTCCTTCAGAGCCCTGTAAGTATTCTTCTATGTATTTAACAAGTTACATATATTTGAAGAATTTCATCTCACCTGGATTCGTGGGGTGAATTCAGGATCACTGCACAAAAAGCTGCACACATTTTTTATAATTTTTGCATTTGGAGAGGGTTTCCGATCCAAGCACATTTCCATCAATTTTGAAAGATGTTGGGCAGCCAGGCTCTAAGTGAAATAAGTTCGACAGCTGTTAATTGTGCAACCCACTTGACTATGAAAGTGATAAAACTTCACAAAATACTGAGGAGTAAAATAATTTCCAAAAAACTCATTGTCATGAATGATCAGTTAAGGTAATGATCAAGCAAAGCATACAGTATATCCTAGTAACATGTTAGAACTTATTATTTCTCATAAACTCTACTGCCATCAGAATTAAGTTGTGTAAATTCTCCAACAATTTTTGCCAATTTCTTGGGGGACACTTTCAAAAACCTGAAAATGGATGCCCTTCACATGGAAAGGTACAAAGGAGTTGGGGAACCACACAAAAGTATGGAATCGAAAATTTGACTAAAATAATAATAATAATAATAATAATAATAATAATAATAATAATAATAATAATAATAATAATAATGGATACCCCGTGACAGGCCTCCTTGGGCCTCTTAGGGGATCATCTTTTGAATAACCATCTTTAATCATTGCCTTTGCTGTGATGTATTTTGATTGCGGGAGGAAATGGGAGAACCCATCGAAACTCTATCCACATAAGTATCCTCTGTCCGATCCGGGGATCGAACTCGGGACCTTAGAGGTGGAAGGCTGCGGTGCTAACCACTCAGCCACCGTGCCGCCCTTTCGAAAATTTGACTATATTTAATAGGAATCTTAATTATCAAGAAAAGCATTACGAAATTTTTGTTTTCTAATTTTCATCTGCAAGCAATGATTTTTTTTGTAAAAATTATATTTTTGATGTCCCATACTGCCTTCTTTATGTAAAAATATAATAATAATAATAATAATTAATAATTCATACCCCGTTATCAGCCATCGGCTCTTTAGGGGGGAAGTTTGTTTTGCCTGGAACTCTTTGCTTTCATTTTACTGCGCTTTTTGGGATAGGATAGGGACGGAAGGAAGCGGCTGTGGCCTATTAATTACGTAAGCAACTCCGGAATTTTCCTGGAAGGACCGTGGGAAACCACAGAAAACCACGGTCAGAGTTGCCGGCCCCGGGATTCGAACCCAGGACCTCCCGATTAGCAGTCGGACGCCTTATCCACTATGCCAACCTGCTTCGGTTTATGTAAAAATATGAATATTTTTAGTATCTTTTTAGTAGTATATTATGAAGAGTATCTCCTAAACAGTTTTTAAATAAGCAAAAGAAGAGTGAGGCAACGCAGCCAGGCTTCCCTGCACATGTGCAAGTGGCAGCACTGCCCCTGTTCACTCGGACTTGAGACAAACCTTCAATTGATTGCTCAAGGAGAGAATGCCATTAAAATTGTCATGAAGGTTTTCAGAATGACTGTAGTCCTTCATGGCTACCCTGTATGAGAACCCATTACTAATATGCAGATAGTGAGTATGGATTCATCATGCAATGCTGTTTACACACTCAATAATATTTTAATTTCTTACAGTAAAATGATGCATGAAACTCCCCTCATAATGATTGTTTTTCAAGGTCAGCACTACCAGCAAAAGTGAGCAGCCCAGAGAAGGTTAAAGGGACACACATTAACATGAAAAGAAAATGGATTACAAACACACCTCCATATTTCTCAGATTTTAACGAAGGAAATGTACTTAAGCTTGACAGATGGTGCCAGATTACATCCACTCAAAATACAAGTTGGTCTCTAAAAATCAGGCAAAAAAATGCTGATTCTGGTGATATCGGTTTTCTTCTACGGCGAAGCCAAGCAAAAGCGAGGTCCGAAAAGTAACACTTCGGTGACAACATACTTATGCATTGGCAGCAGCCAGAAATATCCGACCGAACTGCATTTCAAACCCGCCGGGGATCCGTATCCAACTCCGCCTGGTGGCCGAGGGGGGGAAGCGCTGTGCCACACTCGATCAGACCTCGAATTGTTTCTGACTTTCGTCTCTTCCCCTGTCATTACCGTTCTCCTCAGAGATAAACGGATCGCATTCTCAGAATCAGGATTTTTTGCCTGATTTTTAGAGACCAACTTGTATTTTGAGAAGAGTGTCCCTTTAAGTCCAATAAAGCTGAAAAACATTTACAAGGGCATATCACCCTGTGCATGCAAGAGAAGCAGATTCTGTCTCCAAGATTGTATATCTTGCCTCAATTCGAGTTGATTTTGACGTTGTGCGTCTCATTGTCAGTCTTTACTTTGCAATGTTGCAATTAATGTCAAAGTTGTCAAATTGTTGCGGCTCATACTTACTTGCAGTTGTTCATTTTCTTGCTTCTTAATAGCTTCCATCAAAGGTCGTACTACAGGATTCACTTTGTCAGGCAAACATTGCAGCATGGTCACAGCTCCAGCCAAAGAAGCCTGGGTCCTGTAATATTTCAGGTTAGGTATGATTATAATTTCACAGCTACAGTGAAAGACTATTAATATAGCATTCTAATACAATTACAAGAACCCAATACATTCTGATCCCAGATGAAAAACTGTGCCTTTCATAGTGTAACAGTTCCTGGGCATTAGTAGAGTCTGGATTTTCTGGCAAATGTCTATTTAGTTCCTCTGAAGTTGGGATGGTTTTGTGAAGAGATCCATCCATTTCATAAGTGCAGGATGTGGAAAATTTAGGTTTATAGTGCCTAAAATGGCCTATTTCGTGATTTTGGGAACTATTTTGCCTATTCTGGCTCTGTGCGACTTTTCATGCCTGTTTGGCATTTTTTGAGATCGTGTCTGAACTTTTTGAAGCAATTTCGGGACTTTTTGGGCCTATTCTCGACCTATTCCTTCAGAGGCATGTTTATTTTTTGCAGAGTATTTTTTGTGCTCCTGAATGGACCAAAATCTTTGAAAGTAATTAATTTCACTAATGAAAATCTAGAAAAATATTTCGGAACATACTGTGCAAGTTATACTTGTTTGCACTTTGTGTCTTTTACCCAAGTTTTGTGATTTTCTGTCAGTTTATCGCCATTATTTGGTTTTTGCTCTGGTTTGTGATCTTATATTAATACTTTATGCCTATCAATTTTGTCTAGATTTGTTATTTTCTGGAACATTATCCTCATGCCCGCAAAAGTAAAATTTCTGTGCCTATTTGAGGTTTTTTCGTGCCTATTTAAGCGCTTATTTCAGGGGGTTTTTGTGCCTAAAAATCCGGACTCTAGTCATAAGTTATCTACAATGGTATGGAAAATAGTGATAAATATAGTTTTAGCTCATAACTAGTCACTGTTTCTGAAGGAAGGAGAAATGTAATCTGAAGAAAGGTGCAGATTAACAAATATGAAACAACTATCACGGAAGCATAGTTATATCAGCAAGTATTAAGGGAAAATCTCCAATTACCGATACAGGTCATTTCAGCTTAGAATGAATATGGGCTGTTACATACAGCCTAGAAAAGGTTACCAAGTCTCAGTCTCCTCTCAAGTGGATTCTGAAAGACATACTTTTCTGTTGAGTTTATCTTTGCAATAAATTGATTCAAATGTTTTGGAGAAGTTATTTCATCAGCTTTTGATAGCCATTTAATGTCAGGGGATACCACCTGGGTACAGTTTTAAGAAAACTGTGGCAAATCGCATCTGCAACATTTCTGTTACAACAGAGGAGAAAAGTGGTAACATACCAATGACGCAACTTATTGGTAACCTTTGTATTCCAGGGGGTCGATTCATCACATGTCGTACGTCAAATTTTTATCGTAAGCGGTAGTAACCAGTTACTAATAATTAACTAACTATGGTTACGACTGGTTACAATCAAAATTTGACTTACGACATTTGATGAATCCACCCCCAGATGTGTCTGCCCTCCCCAAAGTACCGTAGCTGTTGTTACAATGCACTCACTACATGTACTGCAGTTCTTGCGAAAGAAAGGAAATGGACCCTCAGAACCTGATGACCCTCAACCGGGAACCTCCCCTTAAACATGTGTATTAAATGTTTCAAATACTCAGCATTAAAAACAGCAATATTAGTAGGTACTGTCTGTGGGAAAATTTTGGGACCTATCCCATTCACTTATATTATAATTTTGTCTTGTTTTACGCAGATTCACTTTACACTGCTGTGTTGCTGGAACCAATTACCATAATAAAACAGGTACTTCTTGTAATTTACTAGTTATTTTATAACGTACAGACTTACTGTATACTGCACAATAATTCTTCTGATCTCACATGATGTTGGCAACACAATTACAAAAGTACTTCCCAAGGTGCAAGAGAATACCAATGTGGTATACTCTGGCAGCCTAATATTACACCACACTGCTTCTCGCACAAGCAAATAGGATGACCTTGACACCACACATCTATTGTTCGCCAATCAGATTAATGACATATGAAGTGGAACTGCAAATTTAAATTTGGAACTACTTCTTGAATGTTGTGGGAGGGAGTGAGGGTGGAAGCAGGCCAGTGGGAGAATTCCCAGTCATCAGGCTACACTGCTGCCAACTTGAGCAGAAAGTTTGACAGTAAAAAGAAGTCAATACCACAACACTCACATTACACATAAAGCCATCTGTTCCAAGCTGGCTTCACTGGCCAAGGAAAAGATTCCCCTGCGCCGTTCCTCCAGACCTTCCAAGACCCTTGGCTTCAACTTAAGGGAAGTGAACAACTGTTGCATAGTGGTTCCACTTAATTTCTGGATTTGATCAAAGCTCAGCACCTTCTGTGCCTGGTACACATCATCCAGTGGGATTTTGTAATGACGAAGGGTGGCAATAAAATCCCATGCATCTTGCTGCAGCTTTGTGAAGGTCACAGCCAGTTCGTCAAAGTACAACGTCTCAGTGAGGCATTCCAAAAGCCTCTTCCTAAGTGACTCAGGGCAAGTCTTGACTGGAGCTCGTCGGGCCCAGTCTCCAATGACTAGGGATGTGCCAGTTCGATGCAAGGCCGATTTGGAACTCAATAGTGGAAGCAAGACCTTGTCTACATACATGTGCATGGGGCTCTCCAAGCCATCACTGTAGTCAACTCCAGGGGAAGGTTGGATTATGTAGCAGGACATTAAGCCAAGAAGACGAGCAGCAGTACAACGTGTTCGCATCACACGCCGTTCATACATTAAGGGAGTTTCATGGACATTGTCACTTCCTCCAATGTAATACTTCTGTTCTGTCCGAAGCTCAGCTGTAGCTAGTGCAGCAACCGAAGATTTGTTTTTCTTGGGTGACTTGTCTTGGGCTTTATCCTATAATAAAATTAGAAATTTATTTTGTAGAATGCCTCCTTCATTATTTGAGGAATGCTTAATGTAATGTGTCCATTGCTTTTTAATGTGAGTAAACTTGTAAATGTTCATGGCTAATTGCATCAAAATCCATAGGAGAATTCATCAAGTTGAAAACATTTGAGAGTATGTAGTCAGTTTTGAGTTGATATCAGAGCGCAGGTATATTCAAGCATCATGGAACAGGGCATAAGTTGCTAAACTTAACCTTTAGGTAAGACTTTCATTGTGCCACCAAGCATATACGTATATGCCAGGGGCCGAATTAAGAGAGATGTCCTAAACGTATGGTTGGAGGGCATTTAACTAACAGCGTGGTTAAGGCTTTTACCCAACCTCGCATACAAAAATACCTCCAATGGAGGCTGGGTATCAAATAGAAAAAGCGAGTTGGCATCACTGTTCTGCACATGTTTTGTGACCTCCAGGTATGCCCTCCGACCCGGACACCTCAGCCAGACCTCTCCTTCCCCCACGACTTTTGCCACCCACCCACCCAACCCCCATCTCCCACCAGTCTGCCTGATCCAACATGGCGCCGTGGAGGGAAAGAAAATTCTGAGCATGGTTTAGCATGGTTGGGCGAGAAAATCCGGGCAGTTTTCGCCCATCATCCAGAGTGCCAGGCCTCGACAATAAAACCGCATGGCAGCCAGGGGGGCCCCACCCAATGGTTCGACCTGTGTCACCTGTGACAGTGCAGATATTCTGCCAGTGTGTAGGAGTGACTGTGTGCCGTTTCCTACACGTATCTGTGCAATAACTTGCACTGTAGGGGCATCAGGAAAGTGTTCCGGGCCAGGTAGGACTGCCCCCGCGAATTCTGCAGGCACACGAGGTCCATAATCTTGGTGAAACCAGTCATACGACAGATATAGGCGGACAGGTCAGCCATCTTTCCCTAACAGCCCTTAAACAACCCCCTTCCCCTCTGTTAAAATCTCGAGTGCTAGCAAGCACAATTAGGGGCCGCTTAGCGCTAATCACCATCCTTGTATAGGAGGTTGGTTAAATTTTCTAGTCGAGGATGACGTAAGGTTTTAATCAGCTCATTTACGTTAACCAACCTCTCTGAATTTGGCCCCAAGGTCTATAATGATCTTTCTGGGATGCCTTCCAGGCCCTAACATCCTACAAGCCAGATTTTGCCTGGCCACCTGGGTCATTGTTTATTCCACCAGCCCATCAGAGAGGTGGGCAAGGTAGGCATGTTATGACATCACTCAGGCCAATACAGACAACAGCCTGTAAAGTGTTTTCAACCTTATACCTTATGCAATCAGCCCTCCATCAAAAAGTTTAAGAGGATTATAAGATCAGAAATATTTCTAGTTTATGTGTAACTTTTTTGGGCAGTACCTCAATGAAGAGACACCAAGACAACTGAAATATTATAATCATAAGATATCTTAATTGTAAAAAATACAAACTGGCCAGTTACCTTTAAGTTAACATTATTTTATAATCCTACATAACACTGCTGCTGTCATCACTACCTTTCCCAGGCAGCAAAAGAACATTTAAGTGTTCATGGGGAATACCTCGAAAAGGGGCCAAGTTGTGCCTTCAAGTGATGGAGTGGTGGAAAATTAATTCCATCTGGTTATTTTTGAATAGCCCACATATATCACAATTTACCAACATTCAGTTACCATATTCACTTGAGTAATAAAGCTACTTATATTGCGAGATGTGCGAGCGAGCGAGCGAGAGAGAGAGAGAGAGAGAGAGAGAGAGAGAGAGAGAGAGAGAGAGAGAGGGAGGGAGGGAGAGAAAGAAGAAAGGTGAAAAGCAGCATCTCTCTTTGTCTGTCTCCTACCCCATGAAGACCTTTCCGGTTTGGGAGACCCTGCCAGTAGACGAAGCTACTGCTGGCGTAGGGCATAGGGCTCAGGGTCGCCAGAGCATCGAAGCCCCACCACCACAGCAAGGTTGAGACACTAGTGAGAGACACACTACATATGCATTTTGGAATAGACTATATACAGGGTGGTCAGTAACACCGTCGTCCGTTCGAAGAAGACCGTAACTCAACATCCACTTCCCTTGCGGCGAGGAAAAAAGGAGTGGTACCAAAAGCATCAACAGGTGGAGTTGGGGTGCCCATTCCTTTCCCACTTCCCCTAACGACACCTCTTGGATGCTTTCGGTAACACTTGCTTTCTTTTCACGCCGCAAGGGAAGTGGATATTGAGTTATGGTTTTCTTCGAGCAGATGGCAGATTTGCTTCAGGCATGGTAATCCCTTATGAAGTGGTCCAGTCATGGATACAGGGATAGTTGGGCAAGGTAAGGAATCACACATGGGGCACATACACTGCATACACCATGTCCATATGTCAATGGTTTCCAACCTTTTACCAACTGCGACCCCCTAAACATGTTTCCATAAATGTGCGACCCCCCCCCCTTCCTCGCCTCCCCCATCGTCTCTACAACTGCCCCATTTCCAGAAAACATACACTCCGTACGGCCCTAAAAATGGTTCAATTGACACAGAAATTGCAAAAAAAAAAAAAAAAAAATTGAACCAAGGCTCGCGACCCCGCGGTTGGAAACCTCTACCATACATGCTTATATTCTGGGGCAGATTCCCTAACTACACCTTACTACACCAGGGCATGCAGGGCAACCATTACAATACTGATGCCATCAACTGGTCTCCATCAATAGGACAAAATCTAAACTTAATTGCCACCATAGGGTGTAACCTATTTTGGTCTTATAATAAGCCAGAGTGTGTACCAGCCAGTACACAGTCTGGCTTATTATAAGACCAAAATAGGTTACACCCTATGGTGGCAATTAAGTTTAGATTTTGTCAGCACTGAAAGTACAAGAGGTAACATGCAAGTAATTACGTCACCAATCAAGAATGGATGGCAAACATGTAGTGTGCAATGTAGCATATTCCCTATGCTTCCATAATTCAAACTTCATTGCTGCTACACACTGTAGCTACGCCTTGTAGACAAAAATAATGTAATTTGGACAAGAGGCAGAGGAATCCCCCTATAGTAGGTTGCCCCCTAATGCGTCAGGGTGGAGGTTTCTGGCAA
This sequence comes from Catajapyx aquilonaris, assembly GCA_000934665.2. Taxonomy (NCBI): domain Eukaryota; kingdom Metazoa; phylum Arthropoda; class Diplura; order Dicellurata; family Japygidae; genus Catajapyx; species Catajapyx aquilonaris. Next base: position 11,337 of record JYFJ02007901.1, read on the forward strand.
CTCCCCCTCTTCCCCCTCGCCACTCCCTGCCTCCTCTACCCCCTACCTCCCGCTGCCTGCTACGTCACATTCCTCCGCCACGCAGACCTCTTTAGCCCTACTGTGATAACAATTAAACTTGGAAATATTGATAACGTGAATTGTTGCGACGCACATCTTAAAGCAAACCTTCAATGACAATTTGTATCCATACCCCCCTCCCCCATCCGAATCCAGGCACGCCATTGGTTGGGAGTGTTGGGAGGATGGACTGCCAAGTTAACCCACCAGGGACTACAGCTGGAGCAACTCTGGGCATTACTGACCACCCTGTATTTATAAAAGCCAACTGTCCTCCTTGCAACCCTCCCCCCCCCCCCNACTCCCTCAAATAACATGACTCATATGATAACAGTAAATCTTAAATTAATTGTACTATAATAGTAGCAGTATGCATTACAAAATTAAATCTTGAAAAAAAAAATTATTCTTATTATTATTATTATTATTGCATTTTAACCACAGCCTCCCCTAACACACAACAGTTGAAATAAAATAAATAAGTTCCTTACCTTGAGAACACACTTCACTTGTATGAGAACAGATGAATCAAGGGGCACTCGAGACGGATGCATCATCATGAACAGCCACACATTCATCAGAGGACATGCTGCCAGTAAGAGGGCATCCAAAGGGGTTCGAGTCACCAAGTTATACCACACCTGAAGAGAAATGGACATTCCTAAGCCAATCTGTGCAATCTCCTAATATTATTGAACTTACTGTTTCCACCAGATCTAAAATGCCAGGCACATGTTCCAAGAGACACCTCTGATAAATATGTTGAAGAGCATCTTGTGCAATAGCAGGAAGCCACAGTGAGCAGGGTTGTGGATGCTGCTCATCAGTCAGGGCCAAAAGAGTCTGCAATGTGGCACGTCGCACAGATGACGATGAATGTGATAAGAAGGGCCACAGGCGCGGTACAAGCTCATAAAGGGGCTGCGAACTGAAAGGTACATGTCAGAATATACTGTAGTCTCAAAAGATGGGTGGCACCCTAATGGCCTGTTCTCATATCTGCAGGAAGTGACCTGCCTACACAGGTGACAATGAGTAAAAGTGTTAATTTCTATCTATAAAACATGTTTATGAAATCACAACTTGATTTTTCCTGCTGAGGTTTACAAAAGCATATCCAACTATTTTAAAATCGAGTCAATTCATGTTGGCATCATGTATCTTACTGCAGATAGCTTAGTGCAGTGAATCTGGTAGAAAAAGTGTTTTTATTAATCTTAATAGTAACAAAAACTACACGACATACAGGGTGTATCAGAGTCACGGGTCAAGCGAGTGCGAGGGGGTGGGGAAAAATCGTAGGTGGTGACAACCCCGGCCGGTTTTATAAAACAATTAGAAATACGGCAGTAATCAATTTATTGTTGTTGTAATAAATAAATTGATTACTGCCGTATTTCTAATTGTTTTATAAAACCGACCGGGGTTGTCGCCACCTACGATTTTTCCCCACCCCCTCGCACTCGCTTGACCCGTGACTCTGATACACCCTGTATAATCTATAATGCAACTTCCACTTAAATTTTGCAAATCAGATATTGTACTCATAGTTAGCCTGTATGCCTCATTCCTAAATTAGTCGTCATCAGCTACAGCTAAATCTGGTTCATTGCCACTGTCTTAATACAGTCGAATCCCTCTATAACGAAATTGAAGGGAACCAAATTTTCTTGCATTATATGCGAAATTCGTTATATAAAAAAAACGCGTTTAAACCTCACTTTTTTCGATATTTAGGCGTTATATTAAGCCCTAGTAGCTGGAAAAATAGTTTAAAAATTCTTCCGCGCTAAATTAGATTATCTCACAAAGCACAGCACAAAGTCGACAACAATAAGCCAATCAGCTAACCTGCGGCACGGGCCGCCATAATCTCCTGCAAGTAGTAGACCCAAGGGGGAAAGAGGAAATGGTGGGGAAAGATGATAAGGAAAGGTCAGGCTCTTATCTCCAGTGAATATTCCCAGGTTTTAACCACCTGCATCCTTCCCTGGGGGGCCACGTGCTAGCAATAAATCCAGTGGGGAACTCTGAGTCACTGCGCGACAGCCCTCCACCCCAAGATATATGAAGGGGTCGGTGCAATACCGCCCTAACCCACCTGGTGCGGAGTGAAATTTTTTCGTTATATGCGAACCGAAACGAAAATCCTTTTGTTAAAAGCGGATATTTTTAACATGGGTTTATATGGGGCCTCTGATGGTCACAAATTTTCTTTCATTATAAGCGGATTTTCGTTATATCCGGATTCGTTATAGAGGGATTCGACTGTAATAACAATAATAATAATGATACCGTATTTACTCGCATATAAGACACACTTTTTTTCCGATTTTTGTAGCTCAAAAAGTAGGGTGCGTCTTATACGCGTGTGCGTCTTATACGGCAGGGCACAACGGGTGAGACCCGTGAGAAATCGTGAAAATCGTTTATTGAAAAATTTAAGCTTGTCGGTTTGATGTCCTGTCAGCACAGTAGTTGATCACTTTCCTCTTGAAATCGGCACGGTACGATCTGCATTTCTCCTTCACTTCCATTGATATGCTCCCCCCGTCCACACACGTGCACAATGGGGAACTAGCCTTCATTTTGGAAACTACATAATAAATTCGCTCATATTTTTTGGATTTTTTTGGCATATTCCGTTTTAAGATATCAGTTCCC